>SPJY01012851.1:964122-1021300 GCA_005191435.1 Raddia distichophylla
CATCTTAAAATTCTGTGGTATGACCACTCCCCGGTCACCATCCTTGCTACCTTATCATTTAGCATACTTTGTGAAATATCTTGATTAATAAACTAACTATTGTCATTTAGCACTGAATTCTCAGTTTTCGAATGAAATTATTATGTGCTCCAAACTCCATTGGTGGGAAATTATTACGGATTTGGCATACAATTGGCCATGATAGATGGGATTCCATATTTGTTTTGCCCAAAGCAACGCACGGCACACACACCTATCATGGCCAATCGTGTTAAATAGATGGTCGTGGGTGAACAATAATTTAGGTACTAACATGTTCATGTTGGACCATAATTTTTATTCAACTGGTTGCAACTGAAGTGTGTTGACTTATCTCCGCGTTTAATGTTATCGAAATAGCTTGAAATACGTTTGAACAAATATCGTATTTGAACAAGGGCTATCTATTTGTTTTGAGAAGCCGTAGCAACGCACGGGCACCTTACTAGTCTAAATTAAACCGCGAATCAAAGAGGGCCTAAGTAGAGTACTCATGATCTTTAACAGGTAAGTAATGGCTTGCACTAGGTAAGAGCAAAATCTGAAACTTTTGTTAATTTGGCCTTTATATTGATTCTGGATACATTTAAGTTATAAGTTAGTTATATAAATGTTGTATAGCAGAACATCAAGATATTTATTGATGTGCGCGGACGCGGGGTCCCGATCTTCTGGTGAGAGACGGTAAGGATAACTCGGTAAGGTGTCACGGAGACCTAAACGATCCGGCTTCCAACCCCGCAAAGGAACTGGAAATCCCGGCGATCGCTAAACCACCACAACGATTGTTATCGACCGAACCAGAAGCACGATCGACCTGTCCACGAAGGACGGTTCCTGCAAGCAACCGAAGAACGAGCAAGAACACAAGATAAGCAATCTGAATTGCGAATATATATTAAGGATAACGGGGTTCAGAAACTTGGTCCTGTTGGTCTAGCCGACACAAGAAGAACAAGGCGAAATCTCACACGACAGTGACGAAATCAACTAAACAAAACCCAACTAAAACGTAGCACGGCGTGGGACTTATATAGGGCGGCGGCCAGAGGAGGGGAGCCCAAACAGGTGCCCACACGTACTCAACCCTAACTCTAGGGGTACACGGGCTTTGGGCCCAAAAATATGGCGACGCAGCGCCGGACAGTTTCTGTCTGTCAGATTGTTTTCGCGATTCTCGTTGACTCGGATAGAATTTGGAGTCCTAGTTGGATCCGTTGGAAAGCTTATCTCGATAGCTTTCCGTAGAGTCCTTATTTGCCTCATTTGGATATTGTATGTGATCTGAACGTCCGTTTAAAGGTGCGCTGGTCCTGGCAGTCCGAACCGGACCCGGCAGCGAGTTCGACGTCCTCCCGTCTTGGGCAACCGCGTCATTGATGTCCTCATCACGAACCCCACCACGTACCCTAACCCGAACGGCCGGTGGCGAGAGTGACGGCGGCGACAGCGAGGTCGACGGCGGCGAGGTAGGCCTCCTCCGTCCTCCTCCCTCCTTCCTCCTCTGCACAACGCGCGAGGGAGCAATTCCATCCGGATCCCACCCGGACGGGATCCCGTCCCCAGGAATTTCCCTATTGATATTACATCTGATCAGCTAAAACGACAACACAGATGGCTGCACGTCTCCAAACTATGACCGTTTTTTCTGCCTAGGTTATACAGCTCCTCCATAAAAATAATGGAAAACAAGAAATTCAATGGCACACATAGCTGCTTGAAACTTACAAATTAAATTAACTTATTTAGGAAAGCACATGGTAAAGTTAATGAAAATATGAAACACCTACATAATTAGTACAAAATGTCCCTCTGATCAAAATTGTTTACCTGTTGGATGACAGGTCTGTAACACCCCAAAATTGGCCCAGTTTGAAATCCATTCAAGTTAGGATTTAAAATTCAAAACCAAATTATCAAAATTCATAGGAAATCGAAAATTCTAGTACAAATTGGAGAAAATCATCAAGTTCTCGGGCTGGGCTTATGGTGGGCTGACCTTGGGCCAAATCTTGGCCCATTTCTATCACAGCTCTCTGTTTCTCTCTCTCTCTCCCACCGCTTAGCTCTCTGCCTCTCTCTCTCTCTTGCCCGACGCCGCCGTTCACCGCCCTCACCCCTGCCACTAACTAAAATAGCAGATCAGTTCCAAAATTTCTAGAAAAATTAAATAAAATACTAGATTTAGTATACATCTTAGGAAAAATATAATCTTGCCACTAACTAATAGGATTTTCTATAAACAAATTAAATTAGTTATTTAAAGGCCTTATTTGTTAATTTAAAATATAAATAAAAGGGCAATATAGAAAATATAAGATATAGTATTTTAAAAATACTAGGAACTTACCACAACCTGGGAAAATTATGAAATTAAATATTAGGCTATAGAAGAGGCTCTCAATATATTAAAGAAGACTTAAATATAAATAATTTCACCTTTCCCAGATAAGAATTATACTTAAGGGTATTTTAGTAATTTTTCCCTTATCAGCCTCAGACCGTTAGCTTAGCATTTTCACCGACGATCAACGTCCAGCCCTACATTTGTATTCGCAATTTATTACGGATATTTTATAATTCGGGATCTCTGCTCTTAACAGAGGACCCAGTTCCAGAGGAAGGATATCTGGAAGCTAGCCAAGTGCACTCGTACGATCCTCAAGGCGAGTTAACACTATAGCTCATACTTTTACCCAGTTTTTTAAAGATATATTGTTTTAAAAGTATAAAATACATGCTTGATATGATTTGATTATGCCTGTTTGTTAATCATGATTTATCATGCCCTGATCTTGATGAATACGTTTCCACCCAACATGATTCTTTGCTGTCATGCCCATTTGATTGTCCACATAAAATATATAATATTTAGACTTTCTAGTCTGAAATAAAAACTGCTTAGACATGCTTAGGTCTACTGATTTAATCGGGTAATCAATCCCGCACTGGTAAGTCAAAACTTACCGGTGGACACGATACATTACATACCTTGATCATGATGTGCTTTGTAAGTTGCATGATTGAATTGCTGTTGTGGGGTGTATTATCTGGGGTATGTGGAAACTTGGTCGGTTTTTGTCGGTCGTTTGGGAAAGTCCAGGTGTGTGGTGTGGTGTGGTCGATGACCGGGGAAGAAGTGTTTGGCAGAGTGCCGAAACTGCCGTAGGAATTGTCTTAGTGTTTGGCAGAGTGTCGAAACTGCCGTAGGGATTGTTTAGCGTTTGGCAGAGTGCCGAAACTGCCGTAGGAATTGTTTTAGCGTTTGGCAGAGTGCCGAAACTGCCGTAGGAATTGTTATAGTGATTTGTTTGGCAGATTGCTGAAACTGCTAGGTGTAAGAAGTGGTTGGGTTTATGAGCAAGGGTGTCGGTGTGGCATAAGAGCGACGCCTGTGTGGCGAGGGTGATGTCTGGGTGGTAAGGGATATGATTTGATAAACATTGATATACTCTCTCCTCAACATCTCTTTTGAAGATGTCCTTTCGAAAATGGCTAGGTATAGGATTTTATATATATTATTTCTAAAATTGGCATTTCTGCAAATAAAGTAACCAAACCTCCACCATAAAGCTTTATCACTATTATGCATTAAGGACGGTGTTAACTTGCAAGTGCGGTTTGATTGCGCACTTACCCTCGCACCCACTCACTCTTTTAAGATTTTGGAGACCCTGAAGATGGACGCATGCCGTGAAGATGGAGATGCGGTGTTCGATGCCGGCCAGGTATAGGCTCTCCTACAGTCCGGAGGTCACATACATATAGACTAGGATCTTCACTTAAAATCATAACATAGCTTCCGCCTGAACAATATCTTTATGGTAATATAACTGTCTAAATAGACATACCGATGTATTTAGTATAAGCATTTGGATGACATGTTCATCTTGTAAGATATCTTGTTCAATATTGTATGTGATGATCCAGCTATGTGATGTGTGGCACTAGTGTACTGATCCAGGGACTAGTGCTGTTTCAAAGGACGGGTTTCAAAGGTAAGCAGATTTGGGCCCCGTCAAGGTCATAAGGAGAATAGTACAAGAATTAGCTCAACCCACATTACAAAAATACACACTTGCCTTGCCTCCACATAAACACAACTATAGTAATATCTCGTTGGTCGAATTTATCTGAACGGTGAACAGACACAGGGGTACACACCCACCATTTAATTATCTCTTTCCCTTTTACTGGTTCATAGGTTCCAATGAAGGTTTTGATAATCAATTGCCAAGTTATCTTTCCAAGTCGTTTAAAGAGATAAAGTCGTAGGTCCCCAAGTTATCTCCTTTTTCGAAGAGCAAAAACAACATATTCCTAGATAGTCGACATGCACCAACTTTTCGTTGATTTACAAAATAAACCGAACCCACAAAATCAACAGTGTTACAGCAGTATAGCACCCCGTGACGCGCTTAAACTTAAATTTGCAGGATATATACAAACAATAATTAATCAGACACCGCGTTTGATCTAACAGATTAGCAGAATTCAGCAAAGCACAGCATCAAGCTCGCCAATACTGAACCAATAGACGTCGATCGATCACGACGCATGCGCAATCGAGATACGAAGGTTCTCGCTCACCTGTGGACACCAACCGGAGTACGTCTAGGACCGTATTCCCCACCATAGTCCCCTCTCCCTGCAATTCTGCAACCACACAAACGCGGTCGCGATCACCGAAGCCAAATCGCCCGAACAAACCCTAGGCCCTAGGGTCACAATCGCGAGGTTTCGATTTTCGAGGGAGCGGCGGTAACCTCGAGCTCAGGCACGTCGGTCGACGAGAAGAAACCTGAACCGCGTGCGGCGTTATCCAAAACTCCAAAGGGAGGATTTTAGGGTTTTGCTGAGAGGGTTTTGAGACGAATTGTTGAGCGCGGAGGACGGAGTATGCTTTGTAGATGTAGGGAGAATTTTTTATTTTTTAAAAAAGAAGTTGTAGGAATAGTTTTGTTACAAAACGAGTAATTACTGTTGCAAAACCATTACGCGGGCTGATTCAGGCAGCCCAGTACCCACGGCAGTGTTCTGAGCGGCCAACCGTCTGGATACCTTTTATATTGGATCTAGTATAAAATCTAAACAACTTCATAGTATAAATAAAGGTAGAGACTCAATATATTATTGATCAAAAATAATAAAGTATAATCCTACCTCTGCATCTTGTGTTCTTTGTCTTCTCTGTTATTGTATAATTATTCATATACACCCTGAACTATACTCAGTTGCAAGGTTTTGCAGCATGTTATTAGCGCAAACATTCTCGAAAAACAATCCGTGAGGAGGAGAAGGCGACAAACGATCTACTACAGACGATTGATCCTCGGAACGATATGCAATCGACTCGCTCTCACGTCAGCTATCACTCGGTTTGCGAAAAGATGTCCGACGCGACGGTCTACGAAATCTCATGTAGTTTCATAAGATGATTTCATAAAGTATTATATAGTTTTTAAAAATTTTATATATTTCATAAAGTATCGTCTGGTTTCATAACGATACTGTATTTAGATGCAGAGGGATCGTTAAATGTCCTCTATGATATTATAATATAAATTATAAACAAAATTTAGAGGTATGAATAGAGACGACTTCACAGAATTTCAGAAGAAAAATATATAGAGGTGTTGTTGCTTTACCATAGCAATATCGATCCGACATTTATTAGCTAAAGAGGCGGAGACGTGTATAACCAGAGCATTATCTCCGGTGCTATAATTTATTAAGATTTCAGAACCATCGATCGCAACGTTTTATTTAGAGGATACAAACAAATAGTACCAGCTACTAACTACACCACAGCAACATACCAAAATCCCTAAATAACGGCGCTATGCCGGAGACAATACCCAGAGCTTATACTCGCTCACGGAGCTATATACCGTATGCAGGACAGCAATGCCAGCTGAGATAGCACTGTAGGAAGGAGCCACAGCCACCTCGGCGATCGAGTACGATTGATTCCACTTCCAAGCAGTAGGCCTCACTCACATGGCGGCAATGTCCGCCCACCCGAGCTTGCCGCGGAGGCTCTCGGTCACGTTGTCGCTCTGCACGGCGCCATCCACCACGTCGATCATCCGCTCGTACCGCCGCCGGTCGTCGCTGTAGCGGTACGTCTCGCTCGTCGCCGCCGATCCGTTCACCACGTCGCAGCCCTTCACGGCCATCCAGCCGTCGGCGGTCTGCTCGTCGACGAGGCTCGCCGAGCTCTCGTAGCTCTTGGTCTCCACCTCCGTCTCGACGCTGAGCGTGTGGGTGAGGCTCGTCGTCACCACGGACGTCGTGTCGTTCTCGCCGCCGTCGTCGGTCTCCATGTTGAGCCGGAGCGGGTACTTGGCCTCCGTCTTGAGCTTCCCGACCTCCTTATCCCTCCGGCCGTCGACTGCCCGGAACCGCACCTCCGTCTCCAGCTCCGCCTGCAGCCGGACGGTCTTGTTCCGGCCGCCGTCGGCGAACTCCACCTCGCTCGTCGCCTCTAGCTCCGTCTCCACCTCCGTCGTGAAGTTGCCGCGCGACCACTTGACCCAACCGGTGAAGGCGGATTTCCTCTTGGCGCGGATGCTGAACTTGGCGTCGAGCAGCTGCGTGAAGTAGCGGCGAGAAATCTTGAGGCGCGGCGTCCGGTACCGGGAGAGCGCGGCGTGCACGTCCGCCGCGGCGGGGTCGAGCCAGAGGTGGAGGTTGCCGTCGATGCGCCACTCCGCGATGCCGTCCACCACGCTGAAGCCGATCTCGTGGGACTTGCCGTCGGCGAGGAAGCCGAGGAACGGGGTCAGCTCGACCTTGTAGGTGGGCAGGTTGAACGCGCCGAGCGCCGCCACCGGCCGCCAGAAGAACGGGTTGATGCCGCCGGTGTAGATGACGGGAAACGGCACAAACGAGCCGGCGAAGTGGCGGTCCACGCTGACGACGACCTCGCGGTACGCGGCGTTGCCCCGCCGCGTGGTGAGGTTGTTCTCCTGGATGTAGAGGTCCGGCGGGTTGGAGTACCAGAACTCGTCGTCGGCATGCGCGGAGACGAAGACCTCCAGGACCGCGCGGTATGTGCTCGACGGAATGGTCACAAGCTTGGAGGGCGAGTCCGACGAGTTCTGGATGCGGAACCAGTAGCCGCTCTCGTCGGTGGCTTCCGAGATCGGCAGGATCAGGTCGGCCGGCTGGAGGTACGACTCAGGCAGCGTCGGGTCGTCGTGGTCGCCGACGGAGGAGGAGGAGGTTACCACGTCGGATATGTAGGCCGGGGCTCCGTGGAACTCGAAGGAGACGCTGACGTTGTACTCGCCGGTGTAGACGTCGTTGACGACGTTCTCGAGCATGACGGAGAGGACGCCGTCGGGCGGGGAGAGGAGGAGGGCAGAGTAGGCGGTGACGTCCTTGCGGACGGTCCACTGGACCCCCTCGGGAGTGGGCTCCGCGGTGGTGGTGCGGAGGAGCTCGGCGCCGTCGAGCCAGACGGCAGCGACGCGGTTGTGCTGGTCGCCGGCGGAGGCGGCGGAGAAGGAGAGCACGACGAGGGACCACGGCGCGGGGCACCCGGCGGGGGGCGCGTACGCGGCCTTGGCGGGGGGCTCGCCGTAGGTATCGTTGAAGGAGTAGGAGAGCACCGGCACGGTGCAGGTCGGCGAGGCGGGCGGCGGCGGCGGGAGCGGGAACGTGGGGTCAACATACCCCTGGGCCGCCGGGTCCACCCCGGAGCCCGGCGGGGCGAAGCGGAGGGCGTAGCTGTCGGGGATGTCGGCGCAAGCAGTGACGACGACGTGGAGGAGGACAAAGAGGAGGAGACGGAGCAGCGGCGCTCCGCTCGGCATCTTGCGCTGCTCCGGCGAGGCGGCACCGCGACAGTCGAGACCCGGCTCTGTTGTGTGGCTACTGTGGACTGTGGAGTGCGTTGTGCGAGGCTGCGAGCGAGAGGGAACAAATGGAAATGGCTCGTAGTTTGGTGACTCGCTGCAGTGCTGGATCTTGGGGTTTTTTTTTTCTTTTTTTCTTTTTGGTGTCTTTCTGGCCCTGCACGTCCCTACCCAGTTCAGATTGCCCGTGCTCCTCGTGCCTTATCAACATTCAACAGTGGTGACACCTGGATCCTTCTCGTTTGAGGAGCGATCGGTCGTCGACATGCATGGTACTGCCGTACTGATCCCCACGTCATAACTGTTCCTTCCGTTTGTGGAGTAATTCATTATTCATCTTGCGAAAACCATGACATTGCTCCAATATTAGAGTCGTAACAAATAGATATAGTATTATTCATAAATAATAAATAAACAATCTATCCAATAAACTAGGTATAGTATTGTCTCTATAATTTAATTCGAACTCGCATGTGGTATTACTTCCATACCCAAAAAATTTTAAACTTACATTAAGTCCAATTTTTAAAACTTTATCTATGAAATTTTTTTGCACTATTTGAATTGGGCACAGGAAAATCATTAAATTCATCTCAAAAAACATTATCATGATATTACATTTGTTATAAATTTTGTAGATAAATTGTTTCGTTAATGAGCGGTCAAAGTTGTATTTTGCAGATTATGTTCATGTCTAAAACGTCAAGTTTTTGTTATACGGAGGGAGTAGTGTGCATGAACGTGTAATCCGCTAAGAGCTAGTCTCTATCTCTCTTCTATTTTTCTCTACTCCACATAAGTGCTAAGCTGGACTCCTTGTAGCTAGCTGATTTGTATAGTCGGAGATACTCTTACATGTTAAGCGATTGAGCTTGGATCGTAGTTTCATTATCTGACAAAGAAGATGACAACATTGTTTAGCGGGTGAGCAAATCCACTTGTCAAGAGCTATGGAAGTGTGGCATACAAATCTTGAAGAGGGAGGCTACCTAACAATCCTACATTACACCCACCGACAAAACGAGCCCCACGAGCCCTCACTTCACAAACAGTGTTGCATTCTCCTTCTTCCTTACTTCCCAATGACACACCTCCCTCCCTTGATTTGCCTGCGCCACCTTATCCGGCAAGATTTCTCCATTTCGCCTCTCTTCCCTCATCTCTAACAGTTCTCTTACCGCCTTCGTCCCCTCCCTATCTTTGATAAATTTCACGCTCCTCCCCGTCGAACACGCCGCCTACGACCAAGAAATTTGGGGTTGAAAATCCAATTGTCTAAATCAAGGTGACCAAGAAATTGTTGATTATCATGTAACCTCGATTTCTCGTGTTTTAGGATCTAGCCATATGATTTTTGATCTAACGGTATAATGTTAGATCAATTTGTGTTGAACACATATACAAGTCTGTTACATGAACTCTAAGTTGTAATTGATAGGTGAGGATCCCGTGTCAGAGTCGGACTCGTATTCTGGTCTTTGCTATAAATAGGGGGAACGTCTCTGATATAACCGGTTATGATGATCTAGCTGTAGCGCAGGGAGAACAGGAACGACCAGCATGTGGCCATGGCAGGGAGAACAATTGTTCTTCAGCAACTCAAGGATTGATCGATTATTCAGGCTCTATGGAATCCTCGTGTGTCATCCATGGTGATGGCGGTGATGGCGACGGCAACCACACCGGCGACGATGGCGGTGGTGATGGCGGCGGCGTGCAAGCAAAACTTGGTGGTGGCGAGGACATTGCAAGCAACTTCTTTGGAGACCAATGGCATGCATATATAAGAGCACGGGATGCAAGCAAAGAGCTAGTATCTCATTGTGCATGCATACATTAGGAGTATTAATGTTACACAGAGAGACGAACCGTCTGTGAGTGCCGAAGTAAATATCATCGGAGTTCCATACGTCCCACACCGAGCGAAACTACTCAAAAATAAAATAAAATCATGCGCTCAACGGACACAAACGAAGGTCCCCCACGCAAGAGACACATGCACGTGCCTCCATCGGACAACTCCTTTTCCTAACGAGACACTTGTCGCTCTACTAGTCTACTGCCCAAGGAGAACCAACCAGAGCGCAGAACTGCAACGAAACGAACGAAAGAGGCTAGGGATGGCAATGGGTACGGATTCGGATAAATACCCGCAGATATTTACCCGACAGGCACGGATACGATGAATAACTATACCCACGGGTACGGATATGGGTAAATTTTGTACCCGCGGGTATTTTTTTCACGGTTATGGTTTTGGCATATCCATATCCGTTACCCGTTACCCGCCAACCCGACAATGTATAATTTCCCTAAGACCCGTTACCCGTTGTTGAATTAATGATGAAATGGTGCTGGAATGTTGTTGGAATGGTGCTATAATCATGTTAAGATATCCTGCTATTGCTGTTGTTCTTTTGCTACAAATATGTTAGAATTTACGGTGTTGTTTTTCTTGTTTCTGGTTGAAATATTGTACACCGTTAAAGGTCGCAACAGTCAGCGGACGGATAGCGGATACCCGACGGGTCGCGGGTACCCGACGGATACGGATATCGGTGTGGGTACGTACCCGTGAGCGGATATGGGCACGGATATGGGTTTGATATTTGCTCGCGGGTACAGGTCAGCGATACCTCTACCCATGTCCGATCCGCCCGATTGCCATCCCTAGAAGAGGCATTCACGGTGGCAATGGCCGCGTCGGCTTGGCTTCCGTCGCTCGCGTGCGCCGCCGCGCTCTCGCGCCGCTTGGCGCTGCGACGGGGCGCGCGCGGGCGGAACCGCGTGTTTCTTCCGACGTGACCTGTGCGGCCGCGCCCGCCGGCCAGGCCGGTGGCTCTTGTCCGCGACTGGATCTGAGGCCGACGGCTTTGGATTCTTCGGGGCGTCTACGGCCATGGGGACGGGAGAGGCTTCATGGAGCTTCCGTGGGCAGGGACAACCCCGCACGCACCCGGCCTGTGGCTGGGGCCGTGCACAGAGCTGGCGGCCTGCGCGTACGGCCATCGGCGTCCACGAGGATAACGCCGGAAAACTCATCTGTTACGGTGAAGCTTAAAGAGTAAAGATGAACAGTGTGACATTGCTAAAAAGCCGAAACGACTATCGTCCTGAATAACTTCTTTATCTTTCCACCATCGACTTAGTGGCTTGCAACAATTGTCTTGTTTGCCTGAAAAAGAAGACAAATGGGAAAATAATTGACGATCTTCCGTAACGTGTACGATCCATGGCTGGGTAGCAGTGCTATTTGTCGAAGGAAAATCAGAGGCAAATTATTTCTAAACATCATTGTTTGGTGTTGAACTTTGGTTTAGGCATCATGACAAAGAAATTGCTAATGCTGCATAAAAGCTTGTTTTTTTTTTTTTTGAGAATTGTCGAAATTTCATTGCATCAAAGAACAAGTTACAAGCAGAGTCTTACAAACACTCCAAGGACACGCACTGCAGAAGAAGCCTAAGGAACAAACTCTAAAAAACATCCAGGGGAGGACTGGTGTAGAAGACCTCAGCACGAATCAAAAGGAGCGAGGGTACAAGACCACTCCAAACTCACTCTAAGAAACACACAAGCTGCAACAGACGTCAATCCTGGATTATCGGAGATGTGGCGCACCCATGAACCAACATGGTAGGACTAGCTCGGCTCACCAGAAAGCATTAAGCACTCAGCAAGCGACAATGCAGAGAACCTGCTAAGAATGCGGCCGCACCAACTAACTGCGGACCAACACAAACCGAACATCATTGTTTGGTGTTGAACTTTGGTTTAGGCATCATACAAACCATAGAAGTAAATCTCATGAATGACAAAGAAATTGCTAATGCTGCATAAAAGCTTGTTCTGTGCAGATATTTGATAAGGTGACTGTAGCACGCTATTTGAATCTGACTATGGTGGTACCTGAACTTGATAAGCGATCCTTCTGGGCTGATCCTAGCCTCCTAGGTGTGTGATTTTCACTACTTTGCGTGATTGATTATAAATTCAGGACGTGCAATTAGTGACTCAATTCAGCTATAATTTCCAGTGATTTGGGGGATATTTTCGATGTAAATTTATTGCTGGATCTTTTGTTGTACTTCATCAGAGATATGAGATGGATATGCCCGCCTCCTCTGGTTTCTGTACACATGGATGTTCTGATGGAGAAACAGCAGAGCTCACAAGATTGAGGTTTGTCTGACTTCATAGCTAAGCTTTCTCCTGCCAACCTTTATCTTCAATCTTCGCTGTTGTTGCTATTGTGATCTCCGGGACGCATACCCCTGGTGGAAAGAGAAGGAAATAAATTCCAAGAAAAGGCTCGAGGGATTGGAGCTGGTCTGGTTCGGAGTGTACACCATCTTATGCCATCCCGTAGCAGTCATTGATCCGGCAGAGATTTTTGCCATATCACTTGGCTATATACGTATCCTCAATGCGGTAATACTCATGTCTCGGTGTAGAATAAAATGATGAATCATTCATGCGGATAAACACCTGAAGCATAGTGTGCAGCACTGCAGCCTGTCCGGGCCATGGGTGCATGGCCAGCAGTCAGGGAGGACGGCGACGAGCACCATTTTTGCACTCGGGCAAACCGAGCGGCTGCTAGGAGGCTTAGGAGGCGACAGCATGCACAAAAGAAGTTGATGCCGTGGCGGCGTAGGAGGCAGCGGTGTGCAAGAGGCGGCGATGCGAGAGACCGGGATGGCAATGGATCAAGGCGCTGAAGCTCTAGGCTGGAAGGGGTGCATTAGTGGGCTAAAAGGGCCGAATGGCACTCATACGAGTGACACATATTGCTTTGGGCTAAAAAATGAGCGCCAATTTAATGGGGGCAGTGATACAGATTGGGTGTTTGATCCTCAACAAAACATTAGACTTTTTTCGACATGCGATTTTTGAAATATAAAATACTGATGTTAGTAGCGTTGAAAAAAGGAAGATTGATTCAGTAAAACATAAACATACATGGACGAACATGATGAACCAAGGGCAAAAGATGATGAACATGGCAGACAAAATTGATGAAACATGCCATGTTCCAGCATGTTCTACTGTGTTTTCGAAAAAATTTCACAACAAAACACAAAAAAACCCACCGTCTCCTCAAATCTGCCGCCTTCTTCCCCAAATCCGGTGAGCTCACGCATTGTCTTTGTCGAATCCGGTTACCAAAGCCATCTTTCCTCACCGAGCAAAGCACTATAGGGAGATTACGGAAGAGGGATGTAGATTAGAGCATGAGGGATGATGGAGAGATAGAGGGAGGCGTGGCTGAGTGGCGGGGCTGACGGGCAGGGGCGCAGCGGCTGAAAAGGCAAGCAACGGCGACGCTGGCTAGTAGGGGCGCAGCGGCTTAACGGTGGCTCCAGCGAGGCCCACGGTGGAGCCAGGCGCGAGGAAAAAGGGTCGGTGTGTCCGATCCCATCGAACGCCCGACCCCGTCGGACGTTCGACCATGAGCGTTTCCGAGTTTAATGACTTAAAAAGGCTAGTTTTAGTGCTTTTAATGGCTAGCTTGGCCACTTTTAAATCTGAATGGTTTTAAAATTTTGCACTTGCATGAATTCGATGGGAGTAATGTTCTTAGTAGCTAGTCTTTTTAGTAGAACGTGTTAACCCTTTCGATG
The DNA here is from genome assembly GCA_005191435.1 of Raddia distichophylla. Classification (NCBI taxonomy): domain Eukaryota; kingdom Viridiplantae; phylum Streptophyta; class Magnoliopsida; order Poales; family Poaceae; genus Raddia; species Raddia distichophylla. Next base: position 977,648 of record SPJY01012851.1, read on the forward strand.
TGTCCCCCAATGGCTCCTAGCCAAATTTTGATAAAATGTCTTAAAAAACTAGTCTGATATCATTTACAAGATCGAAAAAGACAAGAGTGAGGGCGAACAAAGAGGCAACCAACGGGGGTGTGATTTTGGTCAACCCTTTATCATCGGCGCCTTCCTCTAGAGACGATTTAGGGTGATTGGAGACTTTCGGGGCTACTCCAGTTATGCATTTTGTTTCACCAAAAGAGTTTAGATTTTGAGTCTAAGGTTGGAGTTAGTGTCGAGTTTCCTATTTCGGTAGAGTCTGGATCTTGGTTTAGTAAAGAAAAGACCACTTCAGATCATTGTTGACGCGGAAGAGGAAGGGAAGAGCCTTGGCGTGGAATCAACTCCGCGCGACGGCAACATTGTGCGATCGGGATGGTCAGACAATTTCAAGTGCTTGAGACCTCTATGACGATGGCAGCACATATGTTGCTGCTTAGTTTCGTCTACTGCGAGTTTGGGTGGTGGAAACAACGTGAAGGCGCCTTATTCTCATAGTGTCCAACCACCAATCTGTCGCGCATGGGTGCGGAAACAGTAAGAAGATGAGGGTGCGATGCGGGAGGCGTGACGGTATCTCCGGCGACGGCGAAAGTTGGAGGAGTTCGGGGCAGAGGTGTTCAAATGAAGGGGAGCACAACTCAATCGGCGATACAGAGGAGTTCTTCCGTCCAGTGGCATCTGCACAATCTGCGTCGTCGCAGGTGTTGGGGAGGTCACCGAATCAAAGGTAAACCACTTCGATTTGAGTTATGTACCATTTGCTTTGGTGATTGCGATGCGATTCGATGGTAGATTTAAGGGAATTCCGTCCATCTGGGGGGATTGGTAGGTTTGGGGGAATCAGTACGTGCAATTTGGGGAGGTCATCGAATCAAATGAGACGAGCAGCCTCCATAAGGTCTTTGAGGCTACCGCGGGAGATGTTGAAGATACAACAATTTTCCTAGGAGTGCACGTAAGCTAATTTTGAACCAGAGGAAGAAAGTGCAATTTTAATTTTTCACGAGACTTCGAGCAGAAGGAATTCAACACAATTTTTAATCCATTTTATTTTTCATATGTCTAAATAATCAAAATTTGAAATAGCTAATTCTATTAACTAAGCACAATTATTTTATTACCATACCACTATTTTTCCACTCATCTAAACATACTTTTCACGTGATGTACAAAACATCATACGCATACACGTATTATACAAAAATATAGCGGTTGGGTTAGTTGAGGCTTGGGGTTAAAATTTGGGAGAGTTATTATAGAGATCCGTTTTTAGAGAACCTATTGGATGTGCAGATAATATAGAGAACGAGCTCATTTTAGATGTGGTAATATTTGAAGATATACGGAACCAAATATAGAGACCTTGATAGAGATGCTTTTGTCCTTCATTATTCTTTTCTCTTAACAATCATCATATGGCACAAGCACCATGTGCGGGTGAACAGTATATGTGCTTTTGCACGTGATAATTGGAAATCGTAAGAACATGTACCGATCATTTCCTAGTTTAACCATATAATATGGAGTGTAATCTAGTACTGTTATCGCTTTCCAGTTACGAAACGAAGACCTATGTTCGACATAACATCAATGAAAAAGACTTGTCAAAAAGAAAAAAGGGGGCAATTGAACAAACAGTTAGGCAAACCACCATCATCGATGCTGACACTAATTGACAAACACGATACAGTTTGCTGAAAATTGACAAAGCCACCAATTAGATAGGGTGTCAACCATTGAAAAAACTACTAGCCTTCAATGTTTTCAAGTAATGTTTTTCTACTCCTTCTTCAATTACAGAACACCGACCATTGGAAACCATCTCAATTCAAGACAATTAACACATCAATTATGGGCAGTGCATTGTTAGGGCTAAAATACACCGTGCCCCCCTCTCCCAATCCAATTTTTTTAAGGGACCCTCTATTTATCAGTCGACTAGTTTTTCTCCTACCCTTTAGTCAATTTTCCGGACTGTTGGATCTCAATCCAATGTCCAGATTAGCCCCCACCTCCCCCTCTCTCTCTCTCTTACTTCCCTTTTTCCCCTCTCCTCCACCGCCCCGACCCTGACTGTCTCTGCTCTGCACTCCTCCTCCTCCTCCCCCATCGCATTCGCCGTCCCCTGCGGCCGTCGCCGGCGCCTAGCCGCCCCACCACCTGACCTCCCGGGGGAGAGCAGTATACCCTCCATTATGTCATTGCGATGAACGGTCCATCTTAGTAAGACCTAACCCAGGGGTGGACTTTACCCCATTCTTTCGTTGCCCGTACAATGATTCAGTAAGTGTCCCATGCCATTTTCTATTTAAATTAGTGTCATTTTGTAGTAAATTCGATAACAAAATGAATTTTCCGTAGGATGGATGGCCTTTGTGTGAATTCCAGAAGTATATTTATGGTCCCAAGTCCTGTTGGCCTTCTAGCACGGAAGTGGAGGCATTCTACTCCGGGGATAAGAAATGGCCATGTGAGGAATATCCACCAACTACTTGTAAGTACGGGATACTGGCCCATACAGGTGTTGTCCCATTGGAGCTCGGGTACGGATATTATTGTGGCAACTCTTATGGTAATTTTTGGGTACGTTATATTTGCACAGCTCTTTTATATTTGTTCGTATATTTAATTGTATGTTTCGTTTGATAACTCTTACGGTAAATCGGAGAAACAAGTTGAAGGATAACCTTAACAGGAGGACGGGGAACAATTTCCCCACACCGAGAAGGCCGGAGACGGGCGGCAACGGGCGGGCGGCGGCCGGCGGCGGCGCAGCTGGGCGGGGCGGCGGCGGTGTCGGGCGAAGAAAAACAGGAGGGCGCCCCGCGCGCGCCTCTGTAAAGAGCCTTGACGCGCCATACGGGGTGGCGCGTCAAGGTGGGACCACGCCCGTCCACGCTGGCGGCCATTGACCGGGACCGCCAGCGTGGCACCTCTGACGCGCCATATGCATTGGCGCGTCAGAGTTGGCATGACGCGTCAGGCGCTGTGACGCGGCCAAAAGAATTAGATTTGAAAAAAAAAATATTTTCGAGAGGTTAAAAATAAAATTATTTTTTTAAAAGGGTTAAAATATAAATTTTTTTGGGAGTGTCGCAGGCTTGCAGCGCCTGAGCGGCGGACGAATGCATACGCACTCATCGCAGATAGTAGCTACAGGGTGCAGCACATCAACAGATGCAGATCCACACGAGCACACCCTAATTAGTGATGTCTAATCTCGGATCAACCAATCATGCAATTTCAACCCCTTGACTCTCCGATCCTCCCCTTCCAATTGCTATTTCTGAGTTTAAATATTATTAAAATGAGGTTGTGCAGTAAGAAAGAAAAAGACTTTTTTGCCAATACACACAGAGGGTCAAATTTAAGAACATATCTGGGTTTAAGTGCAGCTAGGATGCTATTGTTTCAGAATTTATGAAATAACCGAAGAGTTGATTTGTAACGGTGAAAGCTATATTTTGGTAAATATATTTGTCTCTGTTTTGTTCGAAATAGTCGTTCATGTATTTTGCGATCTAAACATGCATCAATTTTTTGCGACTCCGTTTGGCCAATTGTTTTGCAGTCAAGCTAGGCCACTGCATCAATGCAACGTCACATCACATCCAACTTAGCCATCATAATGCCCTCCTTTATTTCTGTTCTAAACAATAGATCAAAGCCAAATAGGCAATGTACAAGTACTCTCTCCAGTCACAAAAAAAAGTCGCCGTTGATTTTTGCACACGACTTTGACCATTCGTCTTATTCAAATTTTTTATAAATATATAAAAATATAAGTCATACTTAATAATCATTAGACCTCATTTTGAGGGCTCTCAAATTTGCTACAGTAATACGCAAACGCAACGATACGCTGAAAAGAACAAGACCCTAAACAATAGATCAAAGCCAAATAGCCATAGCCAATGTACAAGTACAATAGAGTACCAGGAGTCTTAACTCAAGTCCATGGCCCAAACGGCAGAGACGTGTTCTGTCCGGCACATCGGGTGGCCAGGTGGTTCCCCGCTTCCTCCACGTGTTTCCTCTGCAGCCGTTCGATCGAACGCCCCGGCTGTCGCCCGCCGCCGCATCCTACGGCTCCGATGCACTCCTCTCTCTCTCTTTCCCCCCTCCTGTCATCTTTCTCCCGTGCCCCCGTTCCCCGCTTCCTCCACGTGTTTCCTCTGCAGCCGTTCGATCGAGCGTCCCCCCCTCGCCCGCCGCCGCATCCTACGGCTCCGATGCACTCCCTTTCTCTCTCTCCCCTCCTGTCATCTCCCGTGCCTCCCACATCCCTCCTTCCCCACACACATCCTATAAGATGCCAGCGCATCGGGGCGTGGGGCTCTGGCTCTGGCTCTGACACATCGGCGGGGACCCGGGCGCGATGGCGGCGGCGGCGGCGGGGAGGGCGCGGGCGGCGACCCTGGCGGCGGCGGTGCGGGTGGTGGCGGCGACCGCGCGGCCGGCGTCGAGCGCCGCGGCGGCGGTGGGTGTCGCCGCGCTGGCCGTGCAGGGGGAGGACACGCCGTTCGGGTCGGTGTGGTGGTGGGCGTACGCGGGCATCTCCTGCTTCCTGGTGCTCTTCGCCGGTATCATGTCGGGGCTCACCCTCGGGCTCATGTCGCTCGGCCTCGTCGAGCTGGAGATCCTCCAGCGCAGCGGCACAGACGCCGAGAAGGCTCAGGCTGGTCCGATCCGAAACCCTAATCCTTTCCCGCTCTCGTCCCCTCGTATTAGGATCACTCGTTGTGCTATGATCTGGTTGCTGTCTTATGAGGTGTTTATGAGGTGTCTTGTTGGGATGACGATCGCCGTGCTACGCTACATTGGGTGTCGTGTTACCATTATTTTTTGCTATTTTAAAGATCAGATTTGCTGCTTAATAACTGTCGACTAAAATTACTGCCACTGTTCATGTGCTAAATCATCTAATTGTTATGTGGAGTATGATTATTTTTTAAGTTACGGTAATGTCAGTAAGGATACATTACACTACTGTTGACCTGTTCCTAATAGTATTGTGGTATGAAAATAGAACAAACAAAAAGGTAGTGAGGAAATCAGGGAATGAGAAAAGTCGGTGGGAGTGAGACTTGGCTTTATTGATGATTCACCTCTTTTAGGGAAGATATGAAATGATACCTTAGTCAAGTGGGAATCAGAAGCACTATGTAATGCATATAAGCATAAAGGTGCGCTGGGGCTTCCTAAATTTGCCGTGTTTGTTTGTGGAGGTGGCGTGCAGCTGCCAGCTGTGCCTTTTTATCACTTACCATATTCTGTAGCTTTTGGTATTTTGCCTGTCCTGTTAATTGTCTATCTTGAACTGCAATATCTGGACATCACATGTTCTTCACTTCATGTAATGGATATGCATGGAATGTCAACCTCAAACAATAGCAATGACACTGGTTATCGATTTTTACTGTTGGAATGTTGCTTGTTTCAGCACCTTTATTTTTTGTGTACGAATGATGCTTCTATTGCTTCTATTCTTATAAATTCCAGTAATTTCATATTTTATTGGTGATTCTGTTGTTGCTTATGTTTTGGTTACTTTGTGTTCTGTTTGCTGCAGCTGCCATCTTTCCAGTTGTTCAAAAGCAGCACCAGCTTCTTGTCACCCTGCTGTTGTGTAATGCGGCTGCCATGGAGGTAGAGCATTTGGTTGCATTTTTTACCATCTATTGCACAATTTTGGACTGTAACATGAGCAAACATATAGTATATAAATTGAAAATGGTATGTTTAAGTTACCTCTGCTGCTTCAGCCTTCTCTATATCAAACAATATTGCTGCATGATTTCCAATATATGATAATCTTACATGTGGAATTCACATGCAATTTTACTGGAATTGAACTTTCATTTAGAATAAGGAATTGTATTTAATTAATTATTTCTATATTAGTGCTTGGAATTTTGTTCACATCAGACCAACCATGCCTATGGTTATTGTGTAAACCATAAATTTACCAATGAAGTTGATGATGTCCCCTTTTCCTTTATGTTTCGTAAATAATATGCTGCAAGTCTATTTGTTATTGTAATGCAAAATGAAAGGTTTTATTCTGCCCCTTTAGATTTGTACTCTCTTGTTAGGCTTGTCATTATGCTATAATAGGTAATTTATTGACTTCACCAAGCATATCTGCACTCTGCTTATTAAATTTCTTGATGAGTGCACTTAGAACTGCCTTGAATAGCATTGGGACCTAAGGGAACATGATCAATGCCTGAATTATGTAACACTCCGACCCAACCAGTGGTTTAGAATGCTACCACCTGTACTGTTCACCCCAAATTTTTACCACATTTACTAATATCAATCTTTTCACATTTACAATTTCATAACTAAATAACCCCCAACCACAACAATATCAATATAACATTACATTGTGTAAAATTCACAATGTTAGCTTGGGTCCACGTGCCAACGAAGGCTCAAGACCACATGTTTGAGAATGCGCAAGATCACATGGTTAGGAATGTCCAGATCATGTGTCCGGTGAAAACACTCACATTCGATGATGATATGAGAGATGCACAATGTTAAACGACAACATAAAATAAATATGAAAGCAGCGAAATCTTGATATTATGTTCTTTATTCAGACTTGGCCAACTTAATTCTGTAGAACCATAATCATTGCTTATTCTGAAGTTCTCATCAATAAGTTTGAAAGGAATAATCAAATCCCTAGACTGAATAAAGCTAACTAATGGTTAGGTGGTGACCAATAACAAAGTGTATGTGGTTCATGTGCTACTCCCATCCTATGCGTGCCATCTTGGGCTCTTGGCATCTTCAATGGACACGTAAAAACATGAAGGGTGAGTGTAAGACTCAACAAGTACATGAATTAAAGGTAGTATTAACAAGATGTGATTGTTAAGTTCCATGACCAAGAATAGTAACCATGATGTAAACTATGACAATCACATCTTGTCAATCGTACAGCTCTTGGACTCTCCTTTGCTTGCTTATGTTTTTAGGTGACAATTAATGATGGTTCACATGGGATGTTAGCAGCGCATAATTCTCATATATTTCGCTCTTTAGGTGGCATTTAGAGATGATACACATGGGATGGGAGTAGCACATAAATCTCATACTGTCCTACATTCACTAAGTAATTATCCAGTTTTAGTTAGCTTCATATTGATCACCATTGCTTAACTTCAATGGATGGACATGACTATGATTTACTTTTAGACTTACTCGATGAGAACATTGAATAAATAACATAATTTCAGGATTTAGTTCCAACATTTTTATTTTGTATTTTGTTAATATTGTGCTTGCATTCTTAGTCCATAAACGTAAGTACATTTTTCGCTCGGTCTTGAGCATGGAGTCTGAAACTTGTTTAGCCATGTGGTTCTAAGCATCCTCATGTGTGTGGTCCCAAGTTTACCTTGTTAATTTTATTTATAACATGGCGTAATGTCTTATATTAATGTGGTATCTCGTAAAGAAGGGGAGTATTTAGTTGTGAAGTTGTGAATGCCAAATTGATATTAGTGAACTTGGTTGAAATTTGGAGTGAAAAATGTAGCTTGTATCATTTTGAAACCTTGGTTAGGTTGGGTGTTCCAGAATAACTTATAATTATGTAAAGCATGGTACAATCTTAAATGTAATAGATTATTGATTTTCCAAATTGGAAGCATGGTATCGGTGTATGAGATGAAACACCCAGAAAGCACAACATAACTGGAGTGCTTAATGAGCATGAATGTTTCCTCTCACAACGTATATATTCTAGCATCCTTCCATGTCCTGTAGGTGGCAAATGTAATTTTTTTAGCTCCGTGACAAGGATCTGCTGCATAAAAAATCTGCAAACTTCTCCCCATTTCTTGTATAATTGTTTACTAGTTTAGTTAACATGCATGTACATTACTTTTTACACCATCCAATTTATTTCTTAATTAGAGCATGTGTTCTTCTCTTGTATGTTTTGCACACCATTTTGTTTAATAACCAGTGATTCTACCATTTACTCCTTTGCAGGCTCTTCCTATATTCCTTGACAGGATTTTTCATCCAGTTGTTGCTGTTATCTTGTCGGTTACATTTGTTCTTGCTTTTGGGGAGGTACTGCATCTTATGTCCAAACATTTTAAATATTGTTTTATTGGTTGATTTACATCTGGTCTAATTGACCTCCATTTTTTTGTAACTCCAGGTGTTACCACAAGCAATCTGCGCTAGATATGGATTGGCGGTGGGTGCTAGCTTTGTATGGCTTGTACGCATCCTCATGGTCATCTGCTATCCTATTTCTTACCCTATTGGGAAGGTAAGTCAGCAACATTTCATGATTCAATTCAAGAGTTCCAACAGTCCTATTATTCCAATATTATTTGGAGCTTCTCTAGTGGAAAAAATTTGGATATTTTGTGAATTTGATTGTTAGAAGACTTGTGCTTGACTGCTTGTCAGTCATCCTTTTGTTATATTGTGTGCCATTTTTGATGCACTTGGTTACACACTAATGTTTTGGTTTAAGATATTCTAGCTAGGAGGTTCTGATAATTCATTTATGTGTTATTTCCTGTTTGGATACCTATATATCCCTCATAGCTTGAGCTAGATACCCATCATTACTTGACCTTCTATGTCAACAATTTTTCAATCTCATCAGTTTCTATATTCTGAGACAACAAATTAATTGGATAGTATTGTTAAAGGACATGCAAAATTTATTAGTTATTCAATATTATATATCGGAAGCAGTGCTGTGTGCTGAGTGTGTCTTCACGGGTTGGCTACAAAACATTGAGAAGAAGTATGTGCTAGGTTTTTTTTGGTTGTTTAAAAGAGTATTTTAAAATTTCCTGATATTCCTGTTGGAAAATTACTCCTGATGTCCATGTGTAATCTTGGCCTTTTTTAATACCTGGTGACTAATTTCACTGATTTGGGTCTTTATGAGTGATGGATTTTTTTTTTATAGAACACAACAATCTACTTCTGTGTTTGCCTGTGCATATCTAATGACAGACATTCTGTGAATATTCTAGCAGGCAGTAAACCCTCACGAACTGACCCTTAGTGCAAGTTGTTGAGAATTGTCTTACACTTCATGCCAGTTTCTAGAGTAGGCTAATCAATGCCCTTTGCTGTAGCTGGTCAAGGCTTCTATTACTTAGAGCCATGTACAAATTAGTTACCGCTCTATGCCTTTTTTTTAAAAAAAAGAACATGTAACCTTACGTGATTGGAAATTTGCATTTAATGCCTTATATTACAATTCAGTACAGGTGATGTGATGCATATTTTTACTTGGCACGGAGACCTTGCTCTTTTGCATATTAATATACGATGTTCATAGTTTTTAGTAAAACCTGACTTGATTGCATATAGCCATATACTTTACAATAGCATGTAAATTTTCTTATATGTTTTTTTGTTCAGAGTGGTTGTTGAAATTTGATGTTGCCCTTACAGCTCCTAGATTGTGCTCTTGGCCACAATGAATCTGCACTTTTTAGGCGTGCTCAATTGAAAGCACTTGTTTCTATCCATAGCAAAGAGGTAACATGGTCTAGCATGTAACTTCTTATGAAGTTTATCTTCTACTAAGGCCGTCTCATAACGAAATGCCTCTGCCATGACAGGCTGGTAAGGGTGGAGAGCTTACCCATGACGAGACTACAATCATAAGTGGAGCCTTGGACTTGACTGAAAAGGTGTACATCAGATTCACATTTTTTTCTTTATAAATTGTAATGCATAATCTGAAGGCAATAAACATTGTCGGAAGGCACCATTGACAATGAAAATTCAAATGAACTTGGTATAGATGCTACTTAACTTGTTATTTTCTAAATGTTGCTGGCTCAGTTGCCTTTGGGAGATTAAAACAAACTAAACTATTATTCTCTTTTGTCTTTTATTTCTTATCATTAAATACTGAGCAAGTATTTCCAGTGATCTTGCCTGTACATGACTTGCTATATATAAAGGTTCAGCTTCATCATGTTGCTGCTGTCATGGTGCTCTTTAGTTGCTAGGAAGTAAATGAGACGGTGATTTTGATTTTGCAGCATAGTGCTCATTGAGATTGTTTGCTCATGAGAACCGACAATTAGAAAGCCTGAACTTCTGTTGCTGAATTTTGCAAAAACTTCATTATTACTTGTGTGCAGACTGCCGGAGAAGCTATGACACCAATTGAATCAACTTTTTCATTAGACGTGGACTCCAAATTGGATTGGTAAATATGCAACTGCACATAGTATACCATAACTGTTGCTCATGTTTTTTTATCAGTTATTATTGATCTTATGCTTATTTGTGGCATCTTTCTTTCTTTACTTTCATTCTTTGCTTTTCTCGTGCTTTGTTGTCATTCTGCTGCTGCTGTTGGATGTGTGTTTGTGCTCGTCAAGTGCAATGAACAAAGATGAAACATATTATATTCAGTTTTGCTAAGTGTTCAGTTCCTTCAGCTGAAAGGTTGCAGTGAGCAGTTGATGTTATCTGGTAATTGCGTGTGCCCGTTTTGGGGTATCCTGTGTCCATGCCACTGCAAAGTTTCAATTTTATTGAAGTGCCATTAAAAAGTCAGATATTACACAAATGCCATTATAAAGTGAAAACTGTCACAAAGTTGCCATTATGGACTTTCTTACCCTCTGCCCTCTGCCAATTTTGTCATCATCCCTTCTTTTGCCCTACCCCCCACCCCCCAAACATATTCTTGCAAATTGCAAGCCATTCAACAACACCTAGTAGAAGCTTCTTTCTGCTTTATTTATTTTTGGAGCTAAACTTAGATGACACAATATTTCTTTAATATGACCTAAATAATGATTAATAAATATTTGCGAACAGTATATATTTCCAGAACTCTAAGCCATTCTCTATATATGATTGCACATTCTTTAGCAGTTCATTCAAGGCAGAGTGCTCTGTCAATCTCCTTACATCTATTTACAGGGAAGCAATTGGTAAAATTCTTGCTCGAGGCCACAGCCGCGTACCTGTCTACTCAGGAAACCCTAGCAATATTATTGGACTACTCTTGGTATGTGCCAATGATGCCATGCAATATTATTCAGTGTTTTGTTGTTTACCTACCTTACTATTATTATTTTGAAATTAATTAGGTGAAAAGTCTTCTGACAGTGCGTGCTGAAACAGAGACACCTGTTAGCGCTGTTTCTATTAGAAGGATTCCAAGGTTTTATTCCAATCTATTGAATCATACACTTACTCAGTTACTCTAGAATATTTCTGATTCAATATGCATCGGAGTTGTTCTACTGGTTGAAATATCTCGATTTCTGTATTAATACAGGCTATCTAATCTTCTTACGCTCTTACAAATAGCTAGTTAACATTTACCTTTTCCAGGGTTCCTGCAGACATGCCTTTGTATGATATACTGAATGAGTTTCAGAAAGGAAGTAGTCATATGGCTGCTGTTGTGAAGGCTAAGCCCAAGAATGCCCCACACCCTAACAAAATGGAGCCAACCAGGGAAGCAGCTGGAGCAACCCAGCTGACTGTTCCCTTACTATCCAATGCTGAAGAAAGGGTGGAAACTGTGATTGTTGATATTGAAAGACCACAGAGTAGGCAAGTTAATGGAAACAAACCCTACTCCGTGCAGCAGAATGATACACCTTCAAATGCAGTGGCTCGGTCATCAGATGATATAGATGATGGTGAGGTCATTGGTATCATCACACTCGAAGATGTATTTGAAGAACTCCTGCAGGTAAGCTGTAAGCAGGCTAAATTGTTTTCTGGAGTGCAATGCTGCTATTTTCCTGGTGTGTAGTAATTTGTAAATGAGTGGTTAAGTGGTTTATGGACTTAGGGTATAAATAGTATATTGGAAATATGTCAACATATACATAAATTTTCGAGTTTAATCTTGAATTCTGTCATTTGTGTTGTAGTCTTAAAAATTGAGATATAATGTCATGTAATATTTTGGTTAATCGTAAGATGTTCTAGGAGGCATATATGTCATATTAAGTGTCTTCAGTATTTTAGTATGCATATGCTCTGGAGCTCCTTTGAACAGTTTACGTGAGCCGAACTATTAAGTGACCATCTGGCTATCTATTATATACTTTAGAGATCTTGGTCTGTTTCATAGAACGAGCAGGGTGCCCCATGCATTTCTGCAGCTAGATTTATGCCAATATTTAATCTGACATAGATATTTTTTATTATAAATTTATGCAATTTTTTTATTGTATCTGATACGAGATCTTTCTTTTAATATGACATGAACTTTATTTTTATTATTTGGTGCATATCTTTTTCTTTTTTCTCTAATTAACGTGAGAATTTCTAGTATTTTTCGATTAAAGTGGAAATTTCTGGTTAATCTAAGCCGTTATAATGCTATCTACTATAATCGACGGTGTATATCCTTTTCTGTTTTCTCTTATTAACGTAAATTATTCCAACTGTGCGTGGTTCAGTTTTACAATTCATAATTTTGATTCAAACATATGGTTTTCTTACCATTCCTAGTTTTCTGATTTTACAGGAGGAGATAGTGGATGAAACTGATGAATATGTTGACGTTCATAAAAGGTATGTCCCATTCTTACAGGAACTGCCAGTTTCTGGCATTCTTCAACTTATGCAGAAGTATATTGTACAAAACATGCAATGAATTTTCTCCCCTACAGGATCCGAGTGGCTGCCGCTGCCGCTGCATCATCAGTTGCAAGGGCTCCATCACATCGGAGATTACTTGTCCAAAAGGCTGCTGTACGTGTATCTTTTTTGCTACAGCTACATAGACTTATTATGCAAGCTGAATAACAAAAGTTGCATAAATGTCTGGCATGAACAATTTTTAAACGTAATCACACCAATCTTCCATCACTCAATGAGAATTTTGGAGTATGCTGTTTTTATCTTCTCTTTTAATATTTAAAAATTACACAATGGTAGCATAAATTTCTCAGGATAGAGGGGTATTTCTTGGCCTGAAAACTGTACAATCAGTCAGTCAACCATGATGGTAGCATAAATTTCTCAGGATAGAGGGGTATTTATATGAATTATCTTGATTGAGCTGAATTTCTTGGCCTGAAAACTGTACAATCAGTCAGTCACCTTAAGCACATATTGTGTACTGAATTCATTTCTTTCTTGCAAAACATTTACCTCTCCTTTTATGTCAAGGGTTCATGACTTCATTTCTTTCTTGCATAACATTTACCTCTCCTTTTATGTCAAGGGTTCATGACTCACCTGTTGTTTGTTTTCCCAATAGGATAGTAAGCAATAATCACTAGGTGGTTTTATGTTGAACTTGTATTTTAATCCTCAAGCTACTTATGAGCTTTATGGATTATTTGTATTAAGCTGCATGCATTTGACCAGCTCACCCAAAAACCTAAACTGATGGGGAAGGGTGGGCAATGCGCTTATACTTTCCAACACCCCCCTCACGTGGATCCTTCAAGTCTCAACGCGTGGAAAATAGAGGCAGGCTACAATTGCGTCTATATTAGAACTCAAACTCAACTTCTAGCTCTAATACCATATTAAGTTGCATGCACTAACCAATTCACTCAAAATATTTAAGCTGATGGGGAAGGGTGCGTAACACACTTATACTTTCCAACAATTTGAAATCCAAACCCTGCACATTGTACAAAAAAACAGTGCATTTTCATATGGATCTTTCTTGGCAATATCAATACTATTTCATTTCTTGCCTTACAATCTTTTGGCATTCTTTTCCTGGTTATGCAGGAATATTTTGCTGAGAGTGATTTCTTAAGTTGTAATATATTAACATGTTAACATGTTACTGAGATGGACTTGTCAAAATTGTTTGTAACTCAATCTCGCCCTAACTTGAAGTTATATAAATGTATCACATTCTTTACGAAATATACTGTTTTAATTTTATCTTTATTAACAATTATATAACCTTCACTCCTGTTACCTAATATTTGTTGCTCCTATGGTCCAATAAGGCAATAACAGTTTGACTTTACATAGATTTCTGATGGAAGCTCTAAATATGTTGATTTTGCTGTTGCTTCAGGGAGCACAGAGTCGGCAAGGACAACCTACTGGAATTTTGAAGAAACCTACAGATGGTGATTCAAACCCATCAAAGCAACATCAGGTGAACCTTGTTGAACCTCTTCTGGAGAATAGGAGGTAATTGTTGGCACGTCACATAAATATGGCGACAGAATGCCTGGAAACAAATTGGAATGATCTTCTGTTCGCCCTATATTCAGCAATCGGTACATACAAGTGGACTCTTTGTTGTAAATTTCAACCGGAGCAGTATGCTTTCTTTGTTATGAGCGCTAGTGCTCAAATTTTTTTTTTTTGGTGGGGGTTGGCGTAATGGGGGGTTGGACATTACGGAAGTGCATAACCACTTCTAAATCTGTTGATCGTTGTTCACTGTGACTAGTAAAAATGTACGCATGGAATTGTAGACCTAGATTTGAAAACGGTGCATATGATTATGTGGTTGAAACATTGGTGCGGACCATAGAGGCGGTCGATTGTATATGCAGAAGGTCGCTGTTAGCGAAAGATAGATTTAAGACTGCACTGCAGCGATTTTGGCAGGAAGCTTGCCTTAGCTTTTCTAGGATGGTGATGACCTTCTGTCAGGAATGAGAGTTTGTGCTTTTATGCCCTCTTTGATTCCGTTTCGTTTGGTTTGGTAGAGCCAGGATTTATTATTTTGTACAGACTATTTGGTGTAACATTTTATTATTTTTTGAAGAACTTTATTTTTTTTAAAAAAATAAAATAAATTTTTAGTCTTTTGTGCTTTTTAAAAAAATTTCTCGACATTTGGCTTATCGTGAATCAGAGAGGGCTTGTAATTAAGATTTGATTTATATGGTTTGATGTTTGTTCCGGATTAATTAGCGATAGTATATTCTGCGCTCGTGCTTTACAAGCACTCACTAGGCAGCGATCGCAAGCAGATGGGCATGGAGCGATCGCAAGCAGATGGGCATGGTTTTCCCCTTCTGTATTAGTTCTTTGGGAAAATTAATCTGATGACACTGAAAGGTGACTCCGTTCACTTTCTAGCATTGAAGTAGGGTGGTGCAATTTTGTAGCACTGAAGTTACTCCCCGTTACCTCAAACTGGCTTATACATATTACCAAATACTGCAAAAATTTGACTTTATATACAGCAAAGTAACAGTAACACTGTATCGAAAGCAATTTGAAATATGAACATATAGAAACTGATTTTGTATGCTAGTGATAGATCATTGATCAAAGTTTATAAAATCTGACTTTATCAAACCATCAAATCAAACATCATATATGAACAAATCAAATTTGGTAATATGTTTGATTTGATTTATACATATTACCAAATACTGCAAATTGCTTTCGATACAGTGTTACTGTTACTTTGCTGTATATAAAGTCAAATTTTTGCAGTATTTGGTAATATGTATAAGAGATTAAATGATTAAAGTCTACCGACTGTCTCAAATTAAAATATGTCATATAATAGCGGACGAAGGAAGTACTGGTTGTCACACTATTGAAAACAGTTCTGTTGGTGATACTCTGGTGCTAAGGGTATGTTTGGTTCACTGCTGGCCAAAGGGGAGGGCACAATTTCAACTGCGTGAACGTGTTGGTGAGGGCCTCGCTCTTGAATTATGCGCCGTCAAATGGCACGCCTTCTCGCAAACGCGAAGGCATGGCGAGCGGCGGCAATGATCTAATTTTCAATTTTCAACTATAGTGCGCGGGGTAGAGCGGATGTGAATTGTCAGCGTATTTTTCTGCCGCTAGACTTAAAGATTTAAAGATTCTGCACGGGGGTAGCACTGTTGAGCCTTAATCTGCCCTCTAGCTCCCAAGAACAGAATGAACACAGTGATATACTCAGGTTCGGGCCCCCGAGGTGGGTAATAGCACTTAGGTCTGCTAAGAGCATGCCCATCAGGGCCTGTATCAGCCCGCCCTGTAAAGTACTGTTCATGCGAAAATTTCAAATTATAGATAGAGAACAGGGAGTTGGGTGGCCTGGGCGGGCAGATTTTGAAATACAGGCACATTGATTTGAAGAGGGAGCTGGGGATGCTCTAATGGTTGCAAACCCACCCCTAATCCAACCCACCCCATAGAAAAATAAGCAGACCACCCACCCCACCCCAACCCACAAATAAAATTACATAGACCAATCCAACCCAGTCCATGAGCACTCCTCACCCAATCCGAACCCAACCCACAGTACAAATTGGGTTGAACCCCAATTTCAGCCCATTCCCACCCCGTTTCCCACCCGTTTCACCGTATAAAGCTGTGACTGTGTGCGCAGACTACAAACCCCAATTTCAACCCATTCAGATGTTCCCGTTCCACATCTGACATGCTCTTTTCCACGCATTAGCTTCCAGGCTCCATCAATGGATTCCAAGAAATGAGGATGAAATGTAGTATTCGATTGACTAGCACTAGTAATTCACATCTCTGATCTCACCAAATAAAATTACATCGCACAACGTGTCTCACGGGAATCCAGCGATGCGAATTTCCGGACGAAACGAAGAAAGAACAGAGCAGCACGCGCCAGAAAGAAGAAGAATTCGAAATTGAATGGGTTTACATCAAGAACGTGGAGAGCAAAAATTGCCACATCGACGCACGCTGGAGGCTCACGGTGGCGGGTCGTCGCCGCCAGCGCGCGACGGACGTGGTCACCGCCCTCCACCACAGCGATGCGGACCAGGGAGTTGGCCATTGCCGACCGCCTCGCGTGTAGGCCGACCGCACCGAGCGCCGACGCGGCCTGGTGGTTCCGCACGGCCCCCCTGTGCAGCGCGCAGCGGAAGGACCCAGGGTTCGTCGTCGGCGATCACGCACACGCCCTCTTGGCGCCGGCCGGTGGTCCGGGGCGTCCGCGGTGAGAAATGGCGGCGAGACGGATAAGCGGGAGGCTGCTCGCCTGCTGTGACGCGGAGGCGCCGGCGAGGCTGACGCGGCAGTGGTGGTGGGGGAACGGCCGGCGGGTGGCTGAGGCTGCGGTGGCCATGGACCGATGGACGGGCACCACAGGCGACGCAGAGTGGCGGCGGCGGCGGCGAAACCTAATGCCACGGTGGCGGCGAGGGTTTATAAGCAGCGGTAGCCTCCGGTCCGGTGGCTCCTCCGGTGGCAGGCGATGAGGGGAACCCTAGCGCCTCCAAGCCGACGGCTCCCCCCATCATGGTCTCAATGTGGCTGTGTCCTGTGTGGAGAGGAATGGGGTCAAACCCACCGGCTCCAACCCGTTTCGACCCCAAAAAAACAAACCCGTACCAACCCAAACCAACCCGGTTTCCCATGAAACCCAACCCGACCCCATCCGTAAACCTCTCAGACCCGTTTTAACCCACCCAATACCAACCCAGTTGATAACCGACCCCATTCAACCCGATTTCTCCAAACCCATTCCCAGGCCTAATAGCCCTACTCCTGCTTGAGCTCCAGCTCTATGTGTGTATTGCTATGGAATGAGGTGGGCGGAAGAAGAACCTCCCCTTCCCCGTGGTGGCTTGGCCCCTTATAAAGCGTGGGTGAGCCCGAACCGACAGGGAGAGAGAAACAGGGATGCATCTAGCCTATTACATGATTACTGTACTGGCAGGTATACAATAAATGCCGTGTAGTCGTAGTCGCCTGCTACGCACATCCCGCTGCCTTGTCGCGTCCCATCGGTGGCAGGTGGGGCCTGGAGTCCCGTCAGCCCTGCCAGCCGCTCACGTGGTCGTCGATACGATGCGGGGCCTGACCGCCCGCCTGCCGATCTGCCACGCATCTGCCCGCCGATCTGCTGTGTGTATGTCCGCCGAGCTGCCACGTATCCTGGCGGGGTGGTGCTCGCCCGGCGCGCCGCGTGTCCTGGTCTGGGTGCTGCTCGCCCAGCGCACCGCATGTCCTGGTCTGGGTGGTGCTCGCCCACTGCGCCGCGTGTCCTGGCCGGTCTCCCGGCGTAGGGGCCTGGTCACCCCCCGCCTGCCGGGAGCACCAAGCCTCGGGGTCCAGTTCTGAGCGATGGGGCCCGCGTGCCCGCCGGTCCACTCGGAACCAGAACCGGTCTTCTCAGTCCTTCTGGATAACTCTGTCTTCTACCCCCTTCTGGAGGAGATGGAGAGGACACCCCTGTACCTTGTGTACCGACAGTAGCCCCCAGGCCCGTCCTGGGGTGCAAGCCGAGCTCGATGTCCCTTCTGGCTCAGATCATTGCCGATGCTCGGATGCACCCCTGGGTGGGGCTAGTTCCGCCGCGTGTCGCGCGCTGATCTCCTCTTCTTCAGCCGGGTAGCTCCCGGAGCTCCCGAGCGTCCTGCTCGGGGCGATTCGCCTGCGTCCAAATAGATCACCTCTCCCGCACGAGCGGGGGGTTATATCACACTTTTTGCACAGAAAAATAACCGGAAGTTACTAGAGCACTAATGCCACTGCGGTGTTGCCAGTGGGTGTCACTTTGTCGTTTCCTTTCACATTTCGGAACTTACGCCCTTGCGGTCTCTCGGGGCCGGACCAAAACATCGTACGGTTTAAGGCTGCGGGCTTCCGGGAGTGGTCGTAGGCCAGCAGTGCTTGTGGAGCGGGCCGCTTGGCTCACTGTGCCAGACACGCCCCCCGGTCGCCCTCCCTTTCCCACCACGAATGTTAGGCGTCCCCTCTTACCGTCAAGGGGCCGTCAGGCTAGAAACAGAGACGACGGTCGAGCAAGACCAACACTGACAACACACGAGCCAGGCAACTGAACAGAACACGGAAGAGAGCGAACACACGCTCAACTGAACCATAGGGTACTTACGGTACTTGTAGGCCGAAGGCACGACCTTCTCAGCTCCAGAGCGCTCGCCTCCGGACTGCCTGCCGGACTTGGCGCGCTCCTAGGAGCACGACCTCTACGCCGACCCAGTCGATGTACTCGTCGACGGTGGCGGTTGTGTGGGCGAAGTTGCCTCCTCCCTGAACCGGAGGCTGAGGCAGTCGCATCGTCGTCCCCACCAGGGCCGGGGGCTGCAACGGACGGTCGCGGAAGCCTTGTTTCGATGGCCCCGACCGAAGCATAACTGTTGCGTCTTCGTCGTCCCCACCAGAGCCGTGGGCTGCGACGGACGGTCGCGGAAGCCTTCTTTCGAAAGCCCCGACCGAAGCATAACCGCTGCGTCTTCGTCGTCCCCACCAGAGTCGTGGGCTACGACGGACGAGGTGGCTTTACAGCGCCCGGGCTGGTCGTCGGGGTAGCTTGGCTTGCGCTCGGCGCACCTAGCACCCCTTACCAGCTCGCAGGCATCCTGGAGGGCAGCAGGCTGGCCGAACAAGTTGGCTCCCGCTCGTGCCTCCCAGGATATCAAGGAGTGGTTGCTCCCCATTTCCCGAGCGATGCACTTCAGAGGAATCTCAGATGTAGAGCTTGGCCTTTCGCTCGTACTTCCCGGCTGACGCATCGTCGTCGAGGACCACTTGGACCCGCAGGATGGCTCAGACCTGACATCCGCAGACCCTCCCGGCCAAGGGTGGCAAGCGCCATGGCGCTTGTCGATGTACTCCGCCTGGCCTGGCGTTTCCACCTTAACCGCCTCGGCAGTTGTTCCACCTTCCCTCCCTGGACTGGAGGCTGAGGCAGCTACGACGTCGTCCCACCAAGCTCGGGGGCTGCGACGGACGGCCGCGGAAGCCTTCTCTCGAAGACCCTGACCGAAGCACAGGCGAAGCTGCTCCCTCCCTGAACTGGAGGCCGAGGCAGCCGCATTGTCGTCCCCACCAGGGCCGGGGACTGCGACGGACTTCATATCTGAACTTGATGTCGGCCAGAACTGAACAAGAGCGCTTCATATCAGAATGTCATGGGCGCGGTGGTCGGAGCTTGGTGCTGGACGAGGAGGAGTGCCGCCAGGCACCGCTGGACTGGGGGAAGCGCCGCCGGGCGCTGCTAGACAGGGAGAGCGCCGCCAGGCGCTGTTGGACGTGGAGGAAAGCCAGAGGAGGCCCACGCCGCTGGCGGGTGCGCCGCCTGAGTAGGTCGCCGCCGGGCAAGCCGCTGCCGGGCTTGAGGAGGAGCAAACGGCAGGGGAGCCCGCAGGCTGTCGGGCATGCCGTCTGGCTGCTGCTGCGCTGGAGGAGGCCGCCGTGGAGGACCACGCCGCCGCTGGGCTCTGCTGGAGAAGGAGGAGCTGTGAGGAAGCTCCACCACGCCGCCGGTCGCGGCTTGGAGAGGAAGAGGCGTGGAGGAGGCAGCCCCCCACACCGCCGGCCTGGACCACCTCGCTGCCAGCCTGGGAAGGAGCCGTGGAGAAGCAGAATGGGGGAGGCCCACGCCGCCGCCGTCACTGGAGATCGGAGGAGGCGGGAGGAGGCCACCCTGCTGCTGCGCTGGTGAGGAGGAAGCCGGGGGAGCCTCGGCCACACCTTCTCCCCCACAGCCTCCTTGTTCCCTTTGCCCAGCCGCTGGGCTGGATCTAGAGCCTGCGCCTCAGATCTGGAAAAAGGGGAACTCGCCTTCTGCTCTCTTTTTTGCTTCAGCCCCCGATCCCCCCGATTCTACCATTTCTTGCTCGATCTGTGTACTTCTGACCTTCGATTTCCACCGATTTTGGGATGAATCCGAGGGGAAGAGGATTCAACAGCTACCCCCTACCTGGCGCGCCACTGTCAGCGTATTTTTCTGCCGCTAGACTTGAAGATTCAAAGATTCGGCACGGGGGTAGCACTGTTGCGCCTCAATCCGCCCTCTAGCTCCCAAGAACAGGATGAACACAGCGATATATCTAGGTTCGAGCCCCCGAGGTGGGTAATAGCCCTACTCCTGCTTGAGCTCCAGCTCTATGTGTGTATTGCCATGGAATGAAGTGGGTGGAAGAAGAACCTCCCCTTCCCCGTGGTGGCTTGGCCCCTTATAAAGAGTGGGTGAGCCCGAACCGACGGGGAGAGAGAAACAGGGGTGCATCTAGCCTATTACATGATCACTGTACTGGCAAGTATACAATAAATGCCGTGTAGTCGTAGCCGCCTGCTACGCACGTCCCGCTGCCTTGTCGCGTCCCATCGGTGGCAGGTGGGGCCTGGAGTCCCGTGAGCCTTGCCAGCCGCTCACGTGGTTGCCGATACGGTGCGAGGCCTGACCGCCCGCCTGCCGATCTGCCACGCATCTGCCCGCCGATCTGCTGTGTGTCTGTCCGCCGAGCTACCACGTATCCTGGCGGGGCGGTGCTCGCCCGGCGCGCCGCGTGTCCTGGTCTGGGTGCTGCTCTCCCGGGCTCCCAGCGCGCCGCGTGTCCTGGTCTAGGTGGTGCTCGCCCAGTGCGCCGCGTGTCCTGGTCGGTCTCCCGGCGTAGGGACCTGGTCGCCCCCCGCCTGCCGGGAGCGCCAAGCCTCGGGGTCCAGTTCGGAGCGATGAGGCCCGCGTGCCCGCCGGTCCACTCGGAACCAGACCCGGTCTTCTCGGTCCTTCTGGATAACTCCGTCTTCTACCCCCTTCTGGAGGAGGTGGAGAGGACACCCGGGTACCTTGTGTACCGACATGAATAGTGTGGGATAGCGTGTTTGCAAGATGTTTAATGAATTGCTAAACAAGAAGTATTCTTTCTACAAAAATAACATGTTTTTTTGAATTTTTTTCGTGCCAAAAACTTTGACAGACGTCAATACTATCTTAGCTTTCCCCCGTAATTCAAAATTTTAAAATTGGGATGAATTTTACTCACGATATATACATTAATACCGTGAGAATCGCTGCCTTTGGTAGTAATGTGTTAGTATAACCTAGCCCGACAAGAATATAGCCCACGACGCTCACAAATATGTGTGAAATACCTTTCTAGTTGATGACAAAACCATCAACATAAAAGCCAAAACATGTCTATTATCCATAACCATGGATTAACCGCGTGTGGATTTTCAGTTAACGGCTTAACGTACTGTTTGTTACGAGCAACATAAAAGATTTTGGTCGATGTACTAAACTTGCCAAGTTAAAAAAAATTGTCATTTTTTAGCATATCTCAATTTTTTTCTAGTAAAGTTAATAAAAACGAAAACACTATTTCGCAGGTGCCTGCGCGAGACGAAATCGCGCAGGCGACGCTTTTTCCAGCTCTATCGCCATGGTCGTCGCCTCCGGCTGCCAGCGCCGCCCGAGTTAGGATTAGGGTTTGGGGGTGGGCGGTTGTTGTGCTCCCCAGCTATAGATTAAGTGTGGGGGAGGTGGAGGCCCGGCGGTTGGTCGGGGTTGTGAGGATGGCGGCGGAGGCAGCGGCCGTCATGGTTAGGGTGGGCGACGCCGGCCGGCGTTGTGTGGACAGGAGGCGGAGTGACCGACGGCGAGGGTGCCACCGGCCGAGGCGGTGGCAGGAGGCGAAGAAGGCGCGGAGCAGGAGAAAGAAAGAGGATCGACGGGGGCTGGGGCGGGGGTGGGGCGAAGCCAGAGGAAGAAGGTGGGGGTACGCCTCCGAAAGACAAAAATGCCGTGGGACCCACCTGCATGCCGGCACAGTGCAGGTCGCCGTGTTTCGCTCGCGGCGCGCGAGTCCGGACTCGCCGGACGTACGGCCACAAGCGTTTCCGATGTACTAAACTTGCCAAGTTCAAAAAATGCCATTTTTTTTAGCATATCTCAAGTTTTTTTCTAGGAAAGTTAATAAAAACAAAAACGCTATTTCGCAGGCGCCTGTGAGGGACGAAATCGCGCAGGCGCCGCCTTTTCCAGCTCTGGCGCCATTGTCGTCGCCTCCGGCCGCCAGCGCCGCCCGAGTTAGGATTAGTGTTTGGGGGTGGGCGGTTGTTGTGCTCCCCAGCTATAGATTAAGGGTGGGGGAGGTGGAGGCCCAGCGGTTGGTCGGGGTTGTGAGGACGGCGGCGGAGGCAGCGGCGGCAACGCCAGAGTCGGGGGTGGGGAGAGATGGCGGTCGGGTCGGTGACAGCGGACGAATCTGGACGTCGCGGACGTCGTGGTTAGGGTGGACGGTGCCGGCCGGCAGTGGGTGAACAGGAGGCGGAGCGGCCGACGGCGAGGGTGCCACCGGCCGAGGCGGTGGCAGGAGGCGGAGAAGGCGCGGAGCAAAAGGAGAAAGAAAGAGGATCGACGGGGACGGGGGCGGGGGCGAAGCCAGAGGAAGAAGAAGGTGGGGGTACGCCTACGCGGGGCGCCTGCACAATAAGCCCAACTCAGGCGCCTGGCAACTAGCGCCTCCCTAATAAAAATATGGCAAAGTTTGCTTCCCACCAAAATCTTTCTGAGTATTAGGGTTTTGATTCTTGTATAATGGTCGAAGAATCGAGACCCTGATCTTCGTTCCTCGTAGGGGTACCGGCACTATTTTTTTTAGCACTATACTACCGCTACCAAGCTACTACCTCCGTTTTTTTTTGTTTGACGCTTTTGACTTTTCGACACGCCTTTGACCATTCGTCTTATTCAAATTATTTTTGTAAATATCATTTATTTTGTTGTGATTTGTTTTATCAATAGAGCTACTTTAAATATGTCTTATTTTTTAACAACTTTGCACTAAATTTTTGAATAAGACGAATGGTCAAAGACGTGCCAAAAAGTCAAAGGCGTCAAACAAAAAAAAACGGAGGGAGTAATTTGTTACCGAACTCACACGCGAATTACCCTTTTGACGCACGATCCTCCGCTAATTTCGTGGCACCATACCAAATATCACGAACGGAAAATTATACATTTTTCTCTATATCACTGAATTTACATAAATAGGATTGGTGAAAACTAGACAGGAAGGAAGAAGAAGCTAGGAGAGGCTGACAGGTGGGTAGGCTGACAGGTGGGACCCACCTGTCAGCCCGTATTTCCTCTATTCGCGTCCGTATTGCCTCTGTAAGTCCTGATAATGGTATGTTTGAGAGGGTTTGACAGTTAAAATGGCAACGCTGAGGGAGGCATTTTAAAAATGGCAAGCGCGGTCAGATGATGAATTATAATGTCAACAGTGATATTTACCCATAAAAATATGGCAAAGTTTGCTTCCCACCAAAATCTTTCTGAGTATTAGGGTTTTGATTCTTGTATAATGGTCGAAGAATCGAGACCCTGATCTTCGTTCCTCGTAGCCTCGTAGGGGTACTGGCACTATTTTTTTAGCACTATACTACCGCTACCAAGCTAAAAAGCTGGGAAAGGTTTGAACTTGGCTGCCAAGAAACCGACGGCTAAAACCGTGTCGGTTCATCACCAGCCTCGGGCGACTCTGCCCACCTATAAATATGGCAATCCCCAAATCCACCGGACCAATATCTTAATTGGGAACATGCCGGCGGATCGACAATCTCCGAAGACCCCGGGCTAGCTATAGGCCGTGCCGCGCGTGTGCTGGCGGCGCGACGAGACATGGCGCTGAAGGCGGCGGCGGCGGCGTGCTGCTGGTGCGGCCACTGCGGCGTGCTCCGTCGCGTCCGGAGGGAGGGCGACTTCGTCTCCTGCGGCTCGTGCGGCAGGGTCCTGCTGGAGCTGACGGCCGGAGGCGCCGCGAGGCCTCAGCCGCGCCGGCGGCGGTGGAGGAGGAGGACGGGGAGGGGAAGGGACGCTGCGCGTGGAGGCGGCGGTGGCGGCGTCGTCGTTGACGGCGAGCCATCCGGACGTGAAGCGCCCGATGCCCTGTCCAGCACCGGGGGATGAACGGACGGATGGATTCACGTGCGGCGTGAATGCGTGGCGTACATACGGCACGTGCTGCCTAATTATAATGCTCTTGGGCTCGTGGCTCTTGTTCCGCGTCTTCGCCAAAGCATCGCGCGATGGAACTCGGTTGTCCTTAGGTCTGACATAGAGGTTTTGCTCAAAAAATTTGACATAAGAGGATGTACAGTACTAATATCAAATATTGACCCGTCTCGTACGATGAAATTGTGAATGTGAATTTATCTCTGCTACTATAAAGCACCTTGTGGTCGTAGTGGTGGTGGTAGTTCGAACTTTCAATCCAGACCATCCAACAAACACCATCCTCTACGCACCGTTCGATCTGCAAGCCGCCGCCTCTAGGTTTCCCTGGCTCCCTGCCTCTCGACTCCCACGATCCCCACCCCGCAAAACTCTGAATAAGATGAATGGTCAAAGTACGTGTCACAAAAGTCAAACGACCTATAATTTGAAACGGAGGGAGTACGATTTAGGATTGATATTAAATTTAAAAATTAGTATTGGACATGCTCGGACATGCTCTAAGAGCATGAGCATATAGACAACAACTATGTATGCCATCTTATACGTAAGATTGTGACTTTCCATCGGATATTTTATGGTAAACATTTTATAGAACAATGTATAGGAATCCTATGGTAGTACTAATTGTTAGAAAGAGAGAGAATGTGCAACTTGTATTTAATTGGGCCCAAATGGGCTGGATAAGTACATATACAAGAGAAGGAAAAATATACAGAAAACCCCCTATACATGTGCTATTTTAACACCTCCTCCTCAAACTCATGGTGGATCTACAACACTGAGTTTGGAGAGATGTACATCATGCTGCACTCTCGTCTGTGCCTTCGTGAAGAAGTCAGCGAGCTGAAGGTTTGAAGGCACATAATTGAGAGCAACCACACGCTGGCGACCTCTCTGTTCCGCTCCGATGGCAGTGAAATCCGCGCTTGGGTGTGGCTGGAGAAGGCCAGATCGAGCAGCAATGGCAAGTTGGCGACAACGTGTCCACATCACTTGGCTAAGGTAATTCGTCTAACATGGATGCAATGGGGAGATCTAGGGGTTACCGGCCGGTGGATTTGGTTGAATTTGCAAAAACTTTTGTTAGGGTCCAGTGCAGATTCATAGGATGAGCCGATTCTACATGGATACTCATGGAATCAGTTGGATTAGGCCTTAGGGTTCGTTTCTTTGCGATTTGCGCTAGATTTTGTTGGTGCCTGTGTGCATTTGCATGTTTATTACGGGAATTATGCATCACCTCGAATGTTTTTGCATGAGGATTAGTTTTGTAGGGTGATTTGGGACTGATTATGCTATCTTTGCTAGGTGAAATGATTCGAGGTGAAGCATGTGCAGCTCTGGAATTCATTAGCATGTGAAACCTTTTAGAAAGTTGTTTCTTACTGATGAGAATTTTATTTTGCATATAATAGTAAATGAAGAAATGTTGGCACATGTGATCTGCCAATTGAACATATTGGGATATCAAAAGGTGAAGGTCCTTGTATTTTGGCAAACAGCAGGCTCAGTAACTTTGCAAATTTGTATCCCTCTATAATCTGTATTTTGGCATGCTTCCCAGGGCGCACAAATTACAGATACATCTCAATAAAATCCATGCGCTACTTCTTGGACGTTATATTTGCGTATTCTACATACGTATGTGTCTGAATTCTATTTGTTCAAGGAAATACTTCGTGGTCTTGAAGACTGTGAGGTTTTATATATTCCAGGAGTGATAACACCAACTGAAGTATGTATGAAATGCTGCTAAATTCAAAATTTAATGAGGAAGTTGAGCTTTATTTTCATACTCACATGTTTGGTGACTTGATTCTTTTACAGGTTATATCCACCTGCAATGCTGGAGAAAAAATTGTTAAGATCTTGTAGCTATACTTTTTTTTATTTTTCTCAGGTGCTGCAAAATAATAATTTTCTTTCTACCATTTTGATTGTTTATAATCTTTTGCTAAAGACATGTGAATACAGATACAAAAAAACCAATTATTATTATTTTTATTTCTACCATTTTTACAGGTTGTTACTTCGGCCTACCAAAGAATGCTAGGAATGATAATTTTTAGAACATTTTTTTGTTGTATCTACATGGCTGGTTGATTTCTTTTATGAAACCCAATCAACTTAATCGATGCCTAAACTTTTACCAGTCTAGAGTTCAATGAGGGGATCGACCATGTTCTCTTTGATGTAACCCTTGAATGGATTAGTAACTAATGTCAAGTGTTAGGATACCTTACATTGGGGTTTTTTGTGAACCTAGATATCGTCCTCTCTTATCGGGCGCTAGGTGCCACTAACATTGCCTCATTGCTAACTGTGAGACAGAAAAATTCTCATATTTGATGATGAGGCTTTTACATAGAGGAGACATGGGTATCATTTACCTAGAGGAGACATGGGTATCATTTACCTAGAGGAGACCTGCATACCCAAAGACAAAAGCAACATGGAAAATATTTCCATGAACATTAAGGTTATTTTCATTTTTATTTTGGCAGTACCATGCAAAGGTGTGTATGCGCTTTGGTCTTATATCTCGGTCTTTAATTTCGGGCAGTACCATTGGGCTAAAAAATCATGTAGATTAGGGTCGAGCTAGAGCACATGTAGAACTGTTGGGAGTTGAGCTAAAACACATGTACAACTATTGGGACTTTCTTATTTTAAATTAAAAGTGCCATGTATTTAATTACCAGTCAAAAGATGGCATTATTAAGTTCAATTCTAACATGTACATATTTGGATAGTTTTTACGAATCTACATAGCTTGACAAAAGTAACTGAGATCATTAAGGAGATTAGGATAAAAGGGCACATATTCTCCTCTTTCGAATCTACACTCCTATTTGTACCAGTTTTGCTATATTACATATGCTTCCTGTTGTTCATCCATGTCTTGGTAGATAAAAGGACACATATTCCCCTCTCTACTCGATCTATGATGCTACAGGTTTACAGTTGAATTTCTTTTCTTTTGATTTTTAGATTGTTTCGGCATATTCAACTTTTACCATGGCATGGTTAAACTATTTAGCTTTTTGTTCTGGGATAGTGTGATGTTAGATGAAGCTAGAGTACTACTATGTAGACTTATTTGGTTCATAGAAATGCCTTGGGAGCTTTTCCATTTATTGGTAGTCTCTTACAAATGGACACTTTTACGAATCTACATAGCTTGACAAGTAACTGAAATCATTACGGAGATTAGGATAAAAGGGCACATATTCTCCTCTTTCGAATCTACACTCCTATTTGTATCAGTTTTGCTATATTACATATGCTTCCTGTTGTTCATCCATGTCTTGGTAGATAAAAGGACACATATTCCCCTCTCTACTCGATCTATGATGCTCCCTTCTCAACGTTGTTTTGTGCCTGGAGACTTCCGCTGATTATGCCCTCATAGGTGAGTGCTCTTGCCAAGTGGTTGTCTCATGGAGCTACAGGTTTACAGTTGAATTTCTTTTCTTCTGATTTTTAGATTGTTTCGGCATATTCAACTTTTACCATGGCATGGTTAAACTATTTAGCTTTCTGTTCTGGGATAGTGTGATGTTAGATGAAGCTAGAGTACTACTAGTAGGCACCTCAATGTTGTGGTTTGCTATTCACTTATTTTGAAGTTCATTAATAAGTCAACTTTTGACTTCAGACATTACCCATGTCATACCATGTTTGTTATCGTTGTCACCATTTTGTTATTACACGTTATGTAGGTTGAATGAACTCGGAAATATTTTTTTTAGCTTTCACTTGGAATCTACTTGAAGTCAGCATGGGCTTTGGTGAACAAGTTCTCCATTGGTATTGGCATATTAGAAGACTATGAAGCCCACCAAGCGAGGTGGGGGAGCAGACGACGGACCAGCTGACCCGCCCACCCCCGGGGGAATCAGAACCCTTCCAGAGCCAGGACCGCCTGAGGGAGTCAATTCTCTTGATGACCGAGCTGGGTGGCTTGATGACAGAGAGAGTGAAGGCCGGGAGAGCGGTGAGGACTGCCTTTAGCAGGGTGAGGCGCCCACCTTTGGACATCAGAGGGCCGCGCCACCCTGCTAGCCTTGAGGCCACTTTGTCGATTAGTGGTTGGAAGTGGACGTGCTTGAGGCGCCGGACGGAGAGAGGCATCCCAAGGTACTTTAGGGGGAAGGACGTCAGTTCCGCCGGCAGGTCTTGGAGAATGAGGGCGAGGTCAACACCCTCGCAGTTGATTGGAACCACCTGGCTTTTGGAGAAGTTTGCACGAAGGCCAATGATTTCGCCGAAGTCCCGGAGAATGGCAGCTAAGGTTGAGACGTCCTGCGAGGACGGGTTAAGAAAGATTGCTGCATCGTCGGCGAAGAGGGAAATTTTGGTGGACTGCAGAGGACCGCCTAGCTCGGAAATGGCTCCCAGATCAACTGCTTTGGTGATCAGAGAGATGAGAGGCTCAATGGCAATGTTGAAAAGGAGAGGCGAAAGGGAGTCTCCTTGCCGTAGGCCTCGGCCGTGGTGAATGGTGTCCGTGGGGTGGTTGTTCAGGAGGACCTGCGAGGAGGATGTTGCCAGGGTCATTGAGATCCAATCTCTCCAGCGAGGGCTAAAACCCCGCCCCCGAAGGTTGTCGAGGAGGTAGGTCCAAGAGACGGAGTCAAAAGCTTTCTCAAGGTCCAGTTTTAGAAGCAGGGCGGGGATTCTAGATCTGTGCAGAGCCGTCGCACGGCGCTAAACCAAGAGAAAGTTATCCTGGATGTGGCGCTTTTTAATGAAGGCACTCTGACAAGGGAAAATTAGCTCCTCCATGAACGGGGCTAAGCGGGAAGCGAGGATCTTGGTGAACAGCTTTCCCACGCTGTGGATTAGGCTGATGGGACGATAGTCCGAGGCGGCGTTCCTTCCACGCGAACGGGCGGGATTTTCGCCTTGACGGCTTTCCGGAGGACATCCACGCCGGCGGTGAACCTGAGCTGCCTAAGAGAGTGTGGCTTGCCTACGCTTAGCATCTAACCAAACAAGAGCCTAACCGTGTGTGGCAAGCCTAAGGTTAGTTGTGGCAACCTTAGGCCACCAACCAAACAGACCACTGCCTTGAACCAAAAGAGTGGAGTGCTTCCTTGCAGCAACGCAAACCAAATCATCATCACCTGCTCTAGTGCTGCTCCCAAATATGTGGTCCCATGCTGCACATCCTAGGTGAGGATCATTGATTTGGAAGCCTAGATGATACAGATCAGTAATGTTAATTCAGAGGTTGAACAAAAAAATTGTTTGCCACTTAGGAAAATATGCAAGATGAGCGGGTTACCCTGTTTCGAGTGCCGGTCCAAGTTACACGAGGTGTACATGTTTGTTGGAGGGTAAATATGGTGATGTGTGCTCAGGCACGCTACCTATTTCACAAAAGATAGGTGGAATTGGTAAATGAATTCCACGCCAATAATTACACTTTATCCCTACATTGACTGTCCATTTCTGGTGAACAGCTAAAGTTTGAAGAAGATGATCCCATCTGCTGATCAGCCTACATCCAGCACCACTGGTTGCTGATCAAGACTCAAGGGATACACAATGACCCACCGAGAGTTACTTTAATTGTTACAGGCAGAAATTGAGATCGGTCATCTCATAAGAACCAGCCGGCCATGCATGGTCACTTGATCAATAACTACGTACTGGTCTCCCTTCGGTTGAGTTGGAAGATCGCCATCCCAAGCTCAGCACGTACGATGGATCGATCAACCACACGACCGCTGCTAAATATCAATCCCGAGCTGGCCCACGCGCACACTGATCCGGCTGCATGCGGCCACTCTCATCGGAGCTGCAGAAAAACATCGATCGAGAAGCGGACGGCGTTTAGGTAGACTTTTCCAGGCACAGATTGCATGCGTGAACCTGACGCCCACGCCGGCGAGGCGAGCCGCCTGTGCATGCACGTGGACGGCGAGCTCCGGCGTGTCGCCGTCCGGTATATGCTCGTGCGCACTGCATGCGCTGCTCGGCTGATCATCGGAAGCGACCGATCCCAGCAGTATATATCTCCCGGCCGCCGAATGGCCCGCGACCGAGCAACGTCGCGGAGATTGAGATTGGCAGCCGCAGGGGGGTTGTGGCCAGGGTGGCTCCCTGCCCTACCGCGCGCCATCGAGCCTCGAGCGAGCATGCATGCACGGCGAGCGCGCGTCGACTTTTCATTCTGCAAAGCTGGTGGAGTAATACATGGTACGATCCAAAAAGAATTGCTCCCTCCGATCACAAAAAAAAAAGTTGTTAACTTTTAAACACACATTTGACCATTCGTCTTATCCAAATATTTTATTACAAATATGTAAAAATATAAGTCATACTTAAAATATATTTAATATTAAAATATAGTTAATGAAACATTTGGGTACAAAGACTTGGCGCCCCAGAGCTCATTCCATTGAAACCCTAGCCCCCGGCGGCGGCTCTGCCAGCCATTTTCGTCTCCAGCGACGGGCCTCCTAGGCGCAGCCGCTGGCGTCGCCTCTGCCGGGGAGGGGCTGCAAGGCGGCGCTTCCCCTTCCCCGCTTCTTCTTCTTCTTCTTCTTTCCGGGACAGTGGCGCTTTCCTTCCTCGGACCGGCACGGCGGTGGTGCCCTCTTCCCCTCGGACCGGCCACGCACGGCAGTGCAGTTTTCCTAGCTCAATGGCGGCGTGGCCTCATAGATCCGCCGCCACGCGCAGTGGCACGGCCGGGGACGCGCCTCCCCCTCTCTTTCTAAGGCGGCGGCGTAGCTTCCCCATCTCCTCGCCCGTGGGCCCAGCGGCATCTGGCGGCCGCCTCTCGGCTCCCTCCTCCCTCGGCGGTGCGGGCCGGGCCGGTGGCGCGCGACTGCCCTTCTCCCCCTGCTCCCGATTCGGCTGGGACGTACGGCCCCGGTCGGATCCAGTGTGGTGGTGGTCAGATCCGGCGTGGTGACGGCGCTGCAGTCGAGGGCATCGCGCTGGGTGGCCACTAGCCGGGGCGGAGGTCGACGGCGTCCAGTGACCTCAGTGGTGGCTCCATACCTGGTGGCGCACGGCCGGATCTGGCATGGTGGCGGCGCTGCAGTGGAGGGCATTGTGCTGGGTAGCCAGTAGACGGGGGCAGAGCTCGACGGCACCCGACGACCTCTGCAGTGGCTCCCCCCTTTTCTCCTCTAGTCACCTCCTTCCCCAGATCCGGTCGGTGCGTAGGGGAGTAAACGGGTAGGGTACGGGTCGGGTAGGTGTCATTCCGTACCCTACCCTATTAATTTTTCTCGGGTACCGGTACAGGTACGGGTAGTTAAAAACCGGGTAGGGTACGGGTAACGGGTATTAACGGACGGGTAGAAAACGGTTTCGGGTATCATACGAACGGGTACAATACAAACTACGGGTATTTGACGGGTAGTACATGAATTACCTAGAATAAAATACATCATAAACATGTGATAAAAAATTTTAAATTACACACATTACACATAATAACACAAATAATTTAACATATAGAGTTCAATTAACACAAGACATAGTTCAATACTTCATTATAATATAAAAACATAAGAGTTCAAATCACACCCACATAGTTCAATACCCCAACATCATATAGCGACATAGAGCTCAAATCACACAAATAGTCCAATACTTCAATACAAACATAAAGTTTAAATTACACAAAATAGTTCATTCATGCTCAAATATATTAAGTCTCAACATCTTCCTCCATCCCCGTAGGATTCATGGCATCAACCATGGTTTCAATAGTCTCTAAATCTGAAATTAGCGAACAATATATTAGCATATACCAATAAAGACATTAAATGCATAAGGGTAGATGTATGAGTCGCTGCCGCCGCTATCGCCGTGTGCCATGAAGCACATGCCGGTGTAGTCGACGTCGTTGTTCTCTGGCTGCTCATCCTCACCATCATCCGAGTGTCCATCCTCCTTGTCGGAGATGACGGCTTCTTCCAGAGCGGCCAGCACCTTCTAGACCATGCGGCGTCCCTTCATCAGCTGCTTAGGTGGCTTCTTCTTGTCACCTCTACCACCGGTCTTGATGTTGCGATTCTTGTTGATGTAGGCGTTCCGTGCCGGCGCGACGTAGTCGTTCCGCTCCTCTCCTCCAAACTTTGGACAATCACGCTTCATGTGGTTGAGACCGCCACAACCAAAGCACCTCATGATGCCTTTCCTCCGATCGGCCAATCGCCTGTAAGCAAATGAGAACTTCCTGGCCAACAAGGCAAGCTGCTCCTCAGGAATCTTGTCCATCTGATCATTGGACAGCTCACAGAGGGCAGAGAAGGAGAAACCGGCAACATCAGAAGAACCACGACCAGAGGGGTCAACTATCAAGGCAGTGGATGAGGAACTGGGCTCTTTCGGGAGATGCTCAAGTTCTACAATGTTTCATACATACATGTGAAATGTTTTAATACAAAATTCAATAATATATCTTCTCTATCCGCTCCTCCGCTTCTATTTCGTGGTGTTAGATCTGAGCATGGACACCACATCAATAGTACACGTTGAATATCACCGTGTTTGCCGGTCGAAGGACCAAACTAATTCAGTTTTGACAATTTCCAGATCAACCTAACCTAACCTGATTTTTTTTCCCTACACAAATTGTCTTGTTCCTGTGCTTCTCTCAATTACTTAAAGAATCCATTTTCCTACGCTTATTACTTTCTCATCCACATTATCTTTTCTTACATGGAAGTGCTTATAGATGGCTGAATCGATTTTAAAAATAATTAATTGAAGCAGGACGATTCTGCCAACTCTGGTGCCAAAGACCGAAAAGAATGATAGGACAGAAAAAAAGGAAATAAATACTAATTTTGACTAAAAAAGTTAAGGAAAGCACTGTACTCCTTTTTCGCTTGGTGAACAGTGTTGCTGTCCACCGGCCTCTCCGTTTGCACAATCGGAGCCCCGTCCGACGGTAGGCCTAGCAGGGTGAATTGGGCCACTTCGGTCCGGATTGAGACTGACTCTAGGCCCATCATATCGGCCTGATTAGGTTCAGGATCCATCCATGTAATTGCGGCCTAGTTCGGTTCAGTCTGCTATTGGAGCGCACGCATATATAAGGAAGAAAACGGAAACTAGGGATGCAAGTGGGAGGCTTTGTGGGTGCCCACTTGTCTGTTTGCTTCATTAAAAATACACTAAGGGTTATAGGGCATAGTGTATTTCTAATGAAGCAAGCGGGCATGCGGGTGCCCGCGAAGCCTCCCACTTGCACCCCTAACGGAAACTCTTTCAGTAGCTCGTCCGATCGATTGGACAGCCCGCCGCGTGGCCCACGGCCCACAGGATCGCAATTGCGTGACCCCTACCTGCCCACTTTACCATGTGAGCATCCCTTTGAGCGCACATAGTGAGCCAGAAAGAATTTTTAATTTTTTTATATTTTTTTATTCGTTTATGCAAAATTATATGTCGGATCGAAAATTAGACACAAATAGACGCCGATCGCACCTTGAATTCGCGATAGCCCACCTGTCGTACTTTGGGCGCACGATAGGTTGGTGAGAAGACGGGCGCAGGAGAGCCCGGCACTGGTGGCACCTTCAATTAATCAATTCGCGACCAGTACTGTAGCTACGGTACCAGGCACTATTCATCAATCTTCTTTTATCTATTAACACTTCATACCATATCCAACTTACACGAAACAAATTTCAAAATTCATGTAAAATCCTAAAGAACCCATTTTTCAAACTTTCAATTTTTTTAAATTTTTTTGAATTTTGAATTTCGAATTTACACTTGAATTTGTATTTGAATTTTTGAATTTTTGAATTTTGAATTTCGAAAATTCAAAGTATGAAAGATAGGTTCTTCAGGATTTTACATGAATTTTAAAATCTGTTTCGTGTAAATTGGATATGGTATGAAATATTAAATTAAAAAACTGTTTCGTGTAAATTGGATATGGTATGAAATATTAAACTTCCAACTAATATTTCATACTATATCCAATTTACACGAAACAGATTTTAAAATTCATGTAAAATTCTGAAGAACCTATTTTTCATACTTTGAATTTTCGAAATTCAAAATTCAAAAATTCAAAAATTCAAATACAAATTCAAGTGTAAATTCGAAATTCAAAATTCAAAAAAATTTAAAAAAATTGAAAGTTTGAAAAATGGGTTCTTTAGGATTTTACATGAATTTTGAAATTTGTTTCGTGTAAGTTGGATATGGTATGAAGTGTTAATAGATAAAAGAAGTTCGATGAATAGTGCCAGGTACTGTAGCTACAGTACTGGTCGCGAATTGAAGGTGCGACCCGTGCCTGGCTCTCATGCGCCCGTCTTCTCACCAACCTATCGTGCGCCCAAAGTGCGACAGGTGGGCTGTCGCGAATTCAAGGTGCGACCGGCGTCTATTTGTGTCTAATTTTCAATCCGACATAT
This sequence comes from Raddia distichophylla, assembly GCA_005191435.1. Lineage (NCBI taxonomy): Eukaryota > Viridiplantae > Streptophyta > Magnoliopsida > Poales > Poaceae > Raddia > Raddia distichophylla. The sequence goes on from SPJY01012851.1 coordinate 1,012,754, forward strand.
AATTTTGCATAAACGAATAAAAAAATTAAAAACTCGAGCCAGGAACACGATGTTTTTTCGGATGGACTTCATTTATGTGCGAAGTAAACTCGTTTCTCTTCTCATAGCGAAGCATGCAGCAGGTACGCCGGTTGGTTGCCGGCGTCGGCGCTCACCGGTGCGGCCGCTGGTCCATCTTCTTATCTTTTCTTCTTCTTTTTTGAGAAAGGATCCAGATTTCATTGATAAGTCAAGCAACATACAACAAGGCTATGTCTTGCGAAAGAACGGCATAAAATCCTCAAAGCCCAGATTGCAAGTAACATGACTCTAGTAGCTAAGCTCTGATCGAAATCGTCGAGAACGAAAGCTACGCAAGACACCGCCGTAGAGTTTCTCCTAGTCGGCATGTACGCCAAACGATGACGGAAACGAAGAACAAATTCAATATAGTAGTCGAGGTAGCACTGATGTCCGTCAAGGCCAGGAACGAAGAGGAGGAGATCAACGGGATGCCTCCGCAGGCAACCATCATCAACGAAGAACCCATCATCACCCAAACCTACTCAGATCCAACCCAAAACTCTTCCCCTTCCTCAACTCCCTACTCCTCCACAAGATGGGGAGTATATCTTGCCTTCACGCCACAGCTCCGGAAGAAGCCACCGCTGAAGTCTTACTAGATGGCCACCTCCAGCTCGGAACACAAGAAGAAGGGACGTCGGCGCTCCCCTCTGCGAAACGCCGATGCAGAGTTGCCGCACTGTCCATCTTGAGCGCTCCACCGCCGGAGTGCCTATATTGGCTATTTATACTCTAGATCTAACAAACTTATACACTAAACCCCGCGGATCCGGCGTCAACCCCCACCGTTGGCAGCCCGAGGGCCACCGGCGACGAGGACGACGACCGAATCCGCGAGAATTGAATCGCCTGACGAACACCCTCCCTGGGTACTGTAGCAAGCGATAAGGCTCACCGCTTTCTAGAGTTGTGGTTTGCTTTTTGTGCTAGTCCATCTTGACCAAGAGGACCAAGACACTCTTGCTCCAACTGTATTTCTATCTATTTTTTCTTCTCTTTTTACCTCTTTCTCTAATACGTAAGAAAGACTAACAAGTGATCTCGACGAGTTTTTGACGATTGGATTCAACAAGCACGGCATAAAGACAAGGAGGTGCATTCTCTTTTTTCAGATGGAACCTCGGGTATGCACATGTGAAACTTATGTTTTGTCCGCTGAAACTTGGATATTGTACTTGCTAAACTATCTATTGTCAAGTTTTAATGGTAGCTTATAAAGTTTCATCAGCTATTTTTCGAAGTTTCAACAGGTGTTTTCGCAAGTTTCTGGATGATTGTGATAACATCTTGTCTACTGAAACCTAGATTTCCACCAGTGAAACTTGGTTTTTTGCTATTGAGACTTAGATTTTTGCCTAATAAAACTTGAATTATATACTCATGAAACCTATCCTATTATCAAGTTTCAATAGTAGGTTTTGCAAATCCCAGAACCTAATGTTGGTGTACTCATGAGTCATGACATCATCCATCTGATTAATCGAACGTCCGATCTGTGATTTGTGATGCCCACCTATAATTAAAAGTGAAAATTATATGAAAAACATCTATAGTTTATGATGTTTATCTTTCAACCCCTACAATTCGATTTGGATCGAATAGCCCCCAACCTTTAGCGATGGTGGACTTTTAACCCATGAGGTTGTTTTCGTTCCACGCGTGCGCCATGTTTGATACCACGTACTGGACACAGTTTACTGAGAACTAGGCGTATGCACAAATCAACTCGTCGTATGGGTTCACGAGGGCCGTCCATCTTCGGTCGCCGCCTCCCACAATTGCCAGAAGCGCATGACTAACAAAGGTGAGCCAGTCACCTTTGGCACCGATTCGTGCAGGCCAAGAGCTGAGCGTTCTAAGAAATGTAAAAAAAAAAATACTCTTTCCCTTGCAGAAAAAATCTACCTAAAATCAGATGAACAGGACTTCTATCTTATGTTTTTCTTCTAAATTTCTCTATCCCAAAGGAGAGAACAGCAGAATCTTATTCGTGTAGGATTCTCAGATAAAAATCCTTCCATCAAAATAAAACGTTACCAGCAAGTACAGCACTGCAACAAAAATCTCAGAACTCAGAAGCACATGCACGCACCGACCACCAGGAGTCGATCGCCAAACTAACATCACTCATGAAATGAAACGAAAATCCTCCGACGTCCATTGTCCTCAACGCCACGCGTAGGAAATCAGGGTGCTGGTATCACTGTCAGTGCGTCACACCCATGTTGGCTGTCGCTTGACACGGCTTAATTGGTACGGATGAAACGAGCCAACTGTCTGTTCCTGCCCACACTTTTAGGTGCCTGCTAGTCGGTGCCATCAGATTCTCCACCTTATACTACGAGCATACTACGAGATCGGGAAGAATGTAACGAAGTAGTATATGCTGGCTTGACAGGCACAGTCCCTGACCGAAGCTCCAGCTCTCAGCTCCACGCAGAAACAAAACGTCAATCCGCTATATGCCAGGCTCCTCACTAAAAAAAGTGATTATTGTGTGAAACCAGAAGCTATAAACCAACCCCTTTCACAACCAAAACATTCCACCACCAGGCTACTAGCCTGTTCTTCACTCAGATGGGGTCAATATGTAGACACTGGACACACCTCAACTCCACAAGGCACTCAACCACCTTCCAGGATTTATGTAACTGCATTGTTCCACCTTGCAAGCCACACAAAGAACAATGGGCAAAGTGAAAATTGCTGGCAGGCACAAAGAGGACAGATCTTACCTAATTAATTTTGATTACGAATTAAGCAGACACCTGAAACTACATCCACATTTCTGATCAAAACTCCTAGCTCTGGAACAAGTTATCAAAGCTCCACAACGATAAGATAACATCAATGCCATTAGCTCACTGCCCACTTCTGCTCATCACACCAATATTGGTTTGACCATAACACATCAAATTGGAGGATACGTAGAATCATCTTAAGGCACTCGACCATATTGCGCTCTAGTACTTCCAACAACAAAAGGAACAGTAGTCAGCTGAATATATAATGTTGCTACCTAGTAACAAGCAGCGCAATATAAACCTACTGAATTTTTATGTTCATTAAGCCTAAAATAGCATTGCTATATATTTACATGTACCTGAATTTCACTCAAGGGTAGCTCCGACCGAACTCGATCATCCTCGCCCACCGGAGCAAGATCAGACCAGCAACATAGCTGAATGATCAGATGTTCCACCATACGGAACGCTTCAGCTAAGCTCCCCATTTCTTATTCTACAATGGGGTATTTTCATCTCCAAATTCAGTTCGCAACCATCCTACTCTAGTTTGCACAATTGAGCTGCACGAACTTACAAAGCGTGGAACCAGCGAAGTCTCATCGATTGCAGATGGCATTGAGGAGCACATGCCCCAGCATGAGATCCACAAAGTACTGGTGCCCAATCTTGCCATCCCGCCACACCAACTTTGCCGGGGCGCGCCCGTAGTGCACGCCATCGTTGCAACGGTTGTCATAGTGCCACGGGAAGGTCATGTCAAAGTTGTCTATCACCCCGCCCGTGAGCACCCCGTGCCGTCTCAGCTTCTCAACAAGCACGCCATTGAACACCTCCATCTTGTTTGGATTGAATGCCAGGTCCCGAGCATACCCGCCCGTCGCAACCGTAGTGCGGTAAAACACCCTCGGCATGGCGTGCCCACGCGCCTGCACTTGAGCCATGACTCCAGCCCAGAACCGCGCGGCGTACTCTGCACCCTGGGCATATGTGCGGACACCGGTCCAGTAGCACCCATCGTGCAGGCCGGAGTTCAGTATGACGACGTCCGGGGCACGGTCATCAGCCAAGAAGTGCGACCGGACAAGCCGCCGGAAACCCCTGTCCCGGAGGGAATGCAGGCCGAGATAGTTCATGCTCATGTTCCAGTGGCCGTTAAAGATACTCGTAATCCGCACTATCCCCGGCCCGCCGGAGGGATTGGCGAACACAGCGTCGAACCGGCGAGTCACGGCGGATGTGTCCGTCACTCCGAGAACGAAGGTAAGAAGGTTCCGGATGGTGTCGACATGGTTGGAGTCCCCCCAGAAGAAGAGCCACTTGCCGTCCAGGCACCGCCACGCCGCGTCGGCCGTGAAGAGCTTGAACGAGCAGTGCGCCGAGTACACCCACCCGTTGCTCTCCAGCGCGCCGAGTGGCCCCTCGCACCACGGCAGCTCGCATGGGTGCTCCGGCGCCAAACACTTGTACCGGCCGGCGTCGTCCACCTCCTCACAGTCGCCGTTCATGGCGAGCCGCGCCCACCGCCCGGACCAGACGTCCCGCGCGAAGTCGGTGGCGCGGCACGTCTTCAGCGCGGGGAGCGACGCGTTGCCTGGAACGAACAGGAGAGGGACGCGGCGCAGCTCAGCGCGGTACTTGAACCTCGCGGAGGAGAACTTGAGCCCCTCGAAGCTGCGGAAGAGGAGGACGATGGTGAGGTGGAAGCCCCCCGCGGCGAAGCGGGGCGCGACCTGGAGGCGGAAGGAGTAGGAGCCGTCGCCGTGGTCGACGACGGGGGGGCGAGACTTCCACGAGACCCCGGAGAGATCGATCTCGAAGAAGTCCCCACCGAGGCAGCGCCGCCGGCCACCGCCGTCCAGCGCCCAGAACGTGAACTCGTGGATCTCGGCGGCGCCCAGCTCGGTCTCCGCGGCGGCGTCGAGACCCGGGATGGAGACGTTAGTCGTGCGCGCGTCGCGGCACGGCGAACCCCCCGGCTCCAGCCACCGCGCCAGGAGGTCGTCGGTGAAGTTGGAAGGGTCCGGCACGGAGAGCCAAGAAAGCGAGGCGTTCTTGGTAGCGCGGCCGCCGCCGAGGTAATGCCGGTACTGGCGCCGCAGCCGGCGGTGCGCGCTGGCGCCGGTGAGGGACACGTCGATGGCGAGGAGCACGACGATGCCGAGGAAGGACGCGAGCGCGAGCTTCCCGGCGCTGGGCTTCTTGGCGTGGTGGTGGTCGGGGCCGGCACCGCCGGACAAAAGCTTCTTGGGGTCGCCACCGATGTGGGTCTTCTTGGCGTCCCCGGCGGCGGTGGCGGTGCTCAACCCGTGGGACGGCGGGAGGTGAGCCGACATTGCCGGGCATGCGGGGTGGGGGTGGACTACGGGCTTGTGGCAGTGTGGCGTCGCATGCGTCCGCGTGTGCGCGAGCGAGCAGGTCGCGGGGGAAGGGAGTTGGGGAATTGGGGTGGCCGGGTGAGAGGGTGGCGCCTGGCGCGACGACGTGAGAAGGATTAATTGGTTTTTCGGCCAGACGACACGGGTCAAGGGTATCGGACGGAATAAATGGATCTTCTGTTGCGAGAACATTGAGTTGGGGTCCTCAAATTGACGTTCATTGGGGCTCCCTCCAACCAGAATCCCCAAAGTTGATTTCTTGTAGTCTCAATATAGGCCTTGTTTGTTTCAAATTCAATTAAATTAAATTAAATGAAAATTTGTTATTTTTGTATAAGCCAAATGATGTAATGTTTTGTAGTCATTCTTATGGGGTTTTAATTTTTAAATAGTACTTTTTAAAGTTTGTAAAATATTTTTCATAATTTTTTGAACTCGTTAAGACATGTTTTGAGGGGATCACAAATTTGCTACAGTAAAACGCAACGCTACATTAATCTGAAACAAACAAGGCCATAGCCCCCCTTTAAAAAACGGTTTTGCTCAAACCCAGTCGCCTTAGCTGCGCCACGCGCTCGGTCGGCTGGGCTCGAGTGAGGCGTGCACGCGACCCAGGCGACTGGGTCAGAGACGCTCCCTCAAAAAAACTCTCCTTATATTTATCCCATCTCTAACAACGTTCCATATATAGAGAATCGTATATGGAAAGGAAGGAAAGAGAATACCTACATATAAGGGAATGGAGAGAAATTCTCTATTTTAGAAAATGAAATAGGGAATGCTGGTGAAGCACATAGGGAAAGAATCCGTCCCCTATTTTAAGGCAGATGACGCTTTAAGGAAGCATGTTGAAGGCAACCTTACACATCATGCACACTAATTAAAGAAGTATAGTAGTTTTTTTCAAAAAATATATATACAAAGACCATTATATCTCTATTTAGGTCCCGTTCTTTTGAGCTGATCTGAACGGCTAAACAGCTTAACGGCAGAAATGACTGAATTTCGATATCTTCTCGAGGTAGTCTCGAGATTCATATCCATTTTCGTTTGACTTGCTTTTTAAAGCGTTAGAACCCAACTTCAAATAGTGAAATACAGACTAAAAACACTCAAAACATATGAATATTCAAAAACATACTTATCTACATTTTGAAAAGACATATGTTTTAAGTTTTTTTAGTCTGTTTTTTGGTTGTTTTCAAGGTGAGTCCTAACGCTTTAAAAAGCAAGTCAAACAAAATGGATTCGAATCTCGAGACTATCTCGAGAAGCTCTCGAAGTTCAGTCGTTTCAAGCATTTAATTAGGGATAAAGAGTGAAAATATCACAATAACTACACTTTTATATTCTTAATAGTGAAACGTATTTTTCCGTGGCCATTGACCATTATAGTGAAACGGAGGGAGTATTGCGTACCTACTTGGAAAGATTTGGACCATTTCTGACTCATCTATATCAAGCAACAATTTATAGTCTTTTTCATGACTTCTAGTGATATCAAAAACAAATAAATATAATTTATAGACTTTTTATGCCATTCTTCGGAAGCTCTTAACTCTTAAAAGTTGTCTATGAGTTTTTGCCAGATTAAACAGGACTTGATTGAATACCCTTCTTTGCTTGTCCCAAAATTTAAAAAGATGAACACTCTCGATGAAGTTATTTTTTTGTTAGCGTGAATCATATGTACATACAAGGTTGACAAAACATGTAAAACCAAGTAGTTTGGCTTTCATAAAAAAATGCTAAGAATGGACAAATTTTGTTGAATTTGAGGATAAATGGTCTTGGTTTGACATTTGAAAATCAATTTGTTTCATCCGAAAACTAGCAATTTAAATTGAAAAAAGTCGAATTTCATATAATACCAAACAACCTCCAGTTGAAAACCAAACAATTTTTTTTAAAAAAAACTAAGACTAACATCTAGCGCTACTCCCTCATACATGTAATTACACCTCATAATCCGCACCACCAGTACATCTCCACACCCACGAAAGTTTTGCCTCTGACCCTACCTCCATGGAAGCCTGGCTACCTCCACCGCCTCTCTTCCCTTCCACCCTCATGTGTTGTGCCATCATCCCTTGTTTGTAATGTCTCGATTTGTTCATGGTGGCAATCGACCTCACCTAGAAGATCATATCTCATTGGTCCTAGATGACTCGATCTCACCCCTTGCTCCCTTTTTCTTTCCATATTTTTGCCTTTTTCAATTTCTTAAATTTGTTCTGATCAAAATCTTTTTGATTTTTAAAATAAAATAATGCCAAAGAATTCAAACACTTAATACTTTTATTTGGGGGTTTTGTTTCCAACTGACGTAAAATTAATTTTTGAATTCTGAACGGTTAAAACCAAAATATAAAAAAAAAAACATAGAAACCGCCCTGACCGTACGTGCGGTTTTCAAGAATCACGGTACTATAAAAGCAACAATGATATTTGACTTTCCTCATTGTACTAGATTCTTTGCTTTTTAAAAATGAATTAGATTCTATATTTCCATGTTGACAATAATTCACTCCCATATTTAGCAAATAATTTCCACCGTGAATTTGTGCTCTAGAAAAATATATTATTTTACTTTATTATGCTGATACCATTCATTTCTTATATGGGAATATTAAAGGAGCAAAATCTCATGGATTTATTTACAAAATCTGAAATTTTAATCAAGCCTGACCTTCAATTTCGGTGGTGGGCATGTGGAGAAGCCCTAGTTCTCTAAGTTATTTAATAGTTTGGTCTGGTTAGAGGCCTTCTCTAAAATGATATTTGATATAAATGGACCTTTATCACTTTCTAAAAAGAACATGATAATAAGGGACTTTAAAGAAACTTTAAAATGCTTTGGAAATACCTATCATGTCCAGTTTAACTCTTGGTATTTTGAGTTATGCTAGAATTAGACCTGCTCACGGGAAACCCGGCCCGGTAACCCGGCCCGAGCCCGGCCCGAAAAAGCCCGGCCCGGCCCGGCCCGACTGGTGCATCGGGCCGGGCTCGGGCCTCGTTTCCGAAGCCCGGCGGTCGGGCCGGGCCGGGCCCGGGCCCGGGATTTCGCCGCTTTTAGTCGGGGCCGGGCCGGGCCGCCGGGCTTCGGGCCGGGCTTTCGGGCTTCGGGCCGGGCTCGGGCCCGGTTTCCGAGCCCGACGCCCCGGGCCGGGCCGGGCTCGGGCCTGGTTTTTCGGGACCGGGCTTTTCCAGGCCCGGCCCGAAGCCCGGCCCGGCCCGGGGTTTGAACAGGTCTAGTTTCAGTCCTCTTTTGTTGAGGATCTTTTAGGTGTTGGTACTGTAATGTCCTTTTGTTGAGGACTGTGTGACTTTTGTTTGCCGTATACATCTTCGGATGTAGA
>SPJY01012851.1:1028385-1068372 GCA_005191435.1 Raddia distichophylla
AATAAACTCAACACCTAATCTAGAAAGAATTTCGTCCAGTAAAGAAGTTAAAAGTGTATTGGATAGAGAAATAATTCAAATCAAAGAATTAGTAGAAGAAGTTAAGAAGTTAGTACTTGCATAATATATGTCCGAATATACTCAGGCTTTAGAAGAAACAGAAAAATATTTAGCACACCCTATTTCCCCACGGACGGCGCCAGCTGTCGACGGTTGAGATATCGATCTCAAGTCGCTAAGGTTCTTTAGAAGTGAGATAGGAGACACGCCGAACAACCACGAACAGCAACGAACAGGAGACATGGGTTTTTATCCTGGTTCGGGCCTCTCGGGAGAGATAATAGCCCTACGTCCAGCCTTTCTTATATATCAGAGATGATTACAAGAGGATCCTCGAGGAGACGAACAGATCTCGGCGAGGTTATGTGTGTACAGGGTGTAGTATGCAATAATACGATGATCAGGTGCTAAGTCACCAGCCTCTGGCCCCTCTACACGCCGTAGGGGCTCCGTTTATATAGTGTTGAGCAACCGACCTATCGAGGGATAATCGGGTCGGGCTGACTACGAGTCCGTAACGAACTCATACATGCCAAATATATCTCAAGGTAGATAAAGTAAACTCCAATTCTTGGGGATCACGACTCCTAATCCAATCCGGGAAACCAACGTCCGGGTCTTCACGTAGCCGTGCAGAACTCTGTTCGAGTCGGACTCAAACATGATTCCTAGGCCGTTACGCACCGTACCAGCCAAGAAGCTGTTCGGCAAGATGCATATGGGCCAGATAGAACCTTCCAGGGAGCTGGGCCCTGATAGGCTGTTCGGTTAGGCCGTCAGGGAGTGGGCCATGGCGATGGGCCGTAATTTTATCCCCGACACTTTTAATATCACCCTGATTGAGATGATGTATTGATACAGTACCTTTATTTTAAATTTGTCCTTGCTCCTTCCCTCGGTCCCTCCTATGATTTTTGGGATATCATCTCGGTTCTTCAGTCTTGATCAACCGAACCGAAGAACGGAGGACTTGCAATCATCATTGTGCATGTTTTGAGGTGTATTGCCTAGCGGGGCGCTAGTGCCGACGTGCGGTGCCGTGGTGGCTGCAACAGTGCAGAGCCGCGGAGGAGGACTGGGCGAGGCGGAGAGCACTATGACAAAAATGGGAACAAAATGATGGGATTCATGAGCGGTGTTGCGTTAATTGCGTTCCTGATGCAGCCGTAGCCCTCGGGTGGATATGCAGCTAGCAGCCAGTCCATTGGCCTAGTATAGCAGTGCACGCACAGCGGCACAGGCTCAAGACCAATTAACCAAAACTATAGGAGCTGCAACACTGCTGGCTTGAAGCCTGATTAGCAGAAGCTACACAAAGAGGTTGGGGGGTTTCCTAATAGGTCAGCTAGGTATGAATGGGCATACCATGCAATAATGTGCCCTTTACCCTGAGTATAGTGTGGGCATCTAGTCGATTTGCAATTCGTAGGCAATGGCGCTCTTACTTCTGCTTGTGAAGAGGTGGCACATAATACCATGGCCAAACCCTGGTGCCGACGGAGGAGACGACTAGGACGAGGAAGACAACGAATGAGAGTTGCGGCATGACAATTGTCGCATGACTGTTAATTCTTGATCCGCCGATAGGCATTGCCTCAACCATTCTAGACACTCGCATGGTTCATAGCCGCTACGAAACTCTGGTTCCACCGCCGCCACTAGGTCTATCTCCAATAGATTGTGTTTAGGTGGGAACACGTTTCGAAAGAGGAAGACGGTGTAAAAAAAATAATTAAAGATGGCCTCTTAGTCTCCAGCGGTAGGCCGGTTGTAGTGTACGTTGGGAGTACGCTGACGGAGAATATTAAACAGAAGAATGCAGAGCAAGTGCAGAAGGAGTCCCATCCTTTTCCTGCGTCGCTCCCTTTCCCATCCCTTCCCGGAACTCAAACCCTAACGCGTCCACCCCCGGGCGGCGGCGGCGGCCAGACGAGGGAGAGGGCAACTGCGCGGCGGTGGCGGCGACCGCGGGCACCATGTCCGCGGCGGTGTGCGGGAAGCGCTCCTCCTCCTTCTTCGAGGAGCTCCCCCACACGGCGGCGTCCCCTCCACCCTCCAAGCGAGCCCGCTTCCGCACCACCGGCAGCCTCTCGCCTCCCCACCCTCGTGGCTCCGCCGATCCCGGTCTCGTCGCCGTCATCTGCGCGCGCTTCCCCTCCGTGGGCCTTGAGGTAGTGCGACCTGCACCGCTCCAATTACATGCAGAGTAGCTAGCGGCTGCGCTCTACGTTATGCTCATGCTCCGCGGATTGGTCTTAAGCACAAGCTTCTCGTTTAATCTCTCTTCCATAATAATTTGTACCTCTCGCTATCAGTAGTACTGCGCGCTTGCTTGCTATGTTCGTGGTCAGATGGAGTTGCCCGAAGCTAGTTCGTTCAAGTCTTGCTGTCTGCGGTGAAGCTCGTTAATTTTGTGGCAAAATGTATATGATATATGCCTGCCTAGATTTGGTTTTAGATTAGGAGCTGTATTATGATTCATATTGGCAAATTTCATTACTGATGATTATTTTCTCGTTGAAGTGGTAGCTCATTTCTTGTTGATACATGAATTCCTCATATTTCCTTTCTACAGTTCGGGAATCATGGTTAATCAATACTGTTTAATTTGTATTTTCACAGCACATCCTGCCATGGATGGAGAATTTTCGATCTTTCTTAATTTTCCACTTTTGATTGACATTATAGGCACGATTTGTTTTTTGATGAAGACATAATTTTTTAATATAATTGAAGGTTATCATATGTCAGGCCTGAAGCCTTATGAAAACTTTTGCTATTTCAGTTTATTGAAAAGGCTCTGGAAGAATGTGAAAACAATTTGGATGCTGCAATAAAGCACTTCATTAGTTCACATTTAGAATCCACAGGGAATATTGTGGATACTGCATGTCAATCTCCCAATGCAATGTCTACTGATTTTCAAATGCCTGATGAAGGTAATGTTTAGTTTCTTTGATGTGGTGTTGATATTTGTTAATCTCCTTGTTCTGTATAAGATTTGCTTCGGTCTAATACGGTAGAATTTAATAAACTTGTAAGAAAGAAATATTTCTCGTTGTCAGCATCAATATTCTGGAATGAGCTACTATTCAAGGATCTGATATCCTAGCTGTATTCAGCACCATTTTTCCAATAGCAGATTTACTTGTCAGTGAAGTTGGTGCAATGTTTTACACTTTTAGCTAATGTATTACTGTTATCATGTATGTCTTGTGTTCTCTTTAGAGTTGTAAATCAAGACTTGTCAAGAATTTAATATATATATATTTTCTGGCTGAATGGCTAACCCATTTCAGTTTCAATCAATTTACATGTATTGTAGCCCTGAGTTTTTGTAGTCTTCTTGCATTTGATGTGCATTACTTATTATGATTGTGCTTTTTAATTGCATTTTTTCTTGCGGGTATATTGTTTACACAGAATGCATTTGTTTATCTATAGCTTAAAATGAAATTGCATGCCTTTTGGGAGGGAAGGGAGGAGGCAGCACTGGGAGAGGGAAAAGGTGTGGGAGGCAGTGCTAGGAGGAAGGGAGGTGGTGCTGGGTTCCCCGTGGGGGATGCGGCGCTGCTGCGTTTAGGGAGAGGTGAATGGGAGGCAGAGGGATCTGGGAGTGTGAGGCAGGGAGGGAGGTGAATGGAGTGAGGATGTGTTAGAAATTAAGGTTAGGTTTGGAGTGTGGACTGGATCTAACCAGTTGCTTGTTCTGTTTATATACTTATTATTTTTATAACAAAATTATTTATCTCTCTCTATACATACAAAGCCATATAAATCCTGTTTCACTATCGTCCCACGTCATCCTTTTTTTAAAATGCCCTTTGATGGTTTGTCTTTACTTTATCGACCGTCCATGTTTCTTCTACCTTCTCGTTTTCTCTGTTAGGCTTGTGTATGGCTCTGTAGGCTTTGCATCTGGCCTGATTTAGTGTTGTGGCCTGTCCTATGCTTTGCTCCTTCGTAGGCCTGACGAAATGGGTGGGCCTTTCCTATCGGCTTCACCTAGTGGTTTTTTAGTCCGTATCCTGTTCGCCGCCATTGTCTTCCTACAACATCGCTTCCTTTTTCCCCTTCTCCCCTTTATGGGAATCATTTCTTGTGTATTCCTGTATTCCTGTCCATGTATCTTGCTGGATCTGTTTGCGGCTTCCGTTTTTTATCGTTTCGGTGGTTATCTATGGGTGCTGCGGTCACTGTTCTTCTGCTACCTGCTGTTTGCGAAGGCTGTTCCAGTGCTCCTATTCTTTGTTTTCCTGCACGGGGATGCAAAGCTGCCACCCGTGGGATGCCTCTGCAGTATTGTGCCAAGAGATTTGTTTCTTGTCAAGTTTGATTAGGTGTTGTCAGGCCTCAATTTGTGCTTTTCAGATCTGGTTGCTGTTATGTCCTATATTAGATTAATCACCATATCCTGTTTTCTATGTCTTGTTCTTTTTATCTTAAATCTTAAATTAAAACTAAAGCTACAGCTATAAATTTCTCATTTTTGTACAAACCATGTAGCACATTGTAACCATTTTTGAAGGCATTTACTGGCTCTTCTCAAAGCTCCCAAAGACATTGTCTTTTTAAACCAGTAGACCTGATTGATTTAAGGCCATAAACTTGATTGGAACAACAGAAACACTATTGGTATTGACATAAACTTGTGATTTTCAATTGCATGTGATTTCATTTGTCAAAGCTTTCCTGCATATGATGTATTTATGTATCTTAATGGCGTTATGCTTACAAATTTCCAAATTTAAGTGCAAATTACAAGGGATAATTCAAATATAAGGTGTCCTTTTCACCTTAACTTATCTTCCCATCTCAAAGTCAAAGATAAGAAGATAAGGTGAAAAGAAGGACATCTCAGATGACATTGGTTTACAATTTTTTGTCTATATGAATTTCATATGCATTTGTTTTTGTAATTTAGTTTGATCTGAGGATGTCATTCGCGAACAACGATATCGCTAATGGGGGGGATATCTTTGTATTGCTATAGGTATTTCACAGGGTAATAAAGTAGTTGCACCTATAGAATGTGCTCCTGTGGCAGATAACCTTCCATCAGGCAGCACTCAATGGGTTGAGATTCTTGTGAACGACATGGCAAGTGCCTCTAATGTGGATGATTTGAAGGCCCGTGCCTCCAGAGTACTCGAGAATTTTGAGAAGTCTATAATCTCTCGGAATGACATGGAAGCGATGCATACTTTTCAGAAGGTAATTGAGTTTCACTTCTAAAGCACATTAGAACTTTTGTTTTTTTTAACTATCGGACTTTTAATGTGATTAGTGTCTATCCTTTTATATATACTTATCCTTTTTTGAGGGGTTCTCCAGGAATCTTCCACTGATGATGAGGTACAGGTTCCTTTTGTTAGCCTGGTACCAGTGGCCAGTTGGAAATTGTATTAATGGGTTGAGGCCAAAATTTTAATTTGAACTCATTTTGTAAACTCACTGGTTTGTGTTACTTTGAAGGCATGATTTTGAATTTCCAAAATAATAACAGGGAAAAAAAAATTGCAATCTGCTTGTTGGTTCACTTTATTAAATGTGCTGTTCCGTAGAAGTAGCACTTTGCTTATTGTAAGAACTGTTTTGGTGTAAATAATCCTGTGCTGGTCAAACAGGAAAATTCAGTGTATAAGGAGCAGCTGGAAGTTGTCATGAGGGAAAATACTGTTCTCAAGAAAGCGGTTGCAATACAACATGAGCGCCAAAAGGAGCACGACGAGAGAAGCCCGGAACTTCAGCAACTGAAGCAGTTGGTTGCTCAGTACCAGGAACAAATTAGAGGCCTTGAGGTGTGTGTGGTATTGTATAATTTTTTCCCTTTTTACCGGATATTTGTGGAACACATTACAAATGGTTATAGCAACTGATGTTTTACTATTATCTTTTGTTTTGCAGGTAAATAACTATGTGTTATCTATGCACCTCAGGCAGGCCCAGCAAGGCAGCTCAATTCCTGGGCACTTCCATCGTGACATTTTCTAAATAACTGGAAACCTAGGCTGGAGGTTTTTCTAGTATCAATAATAGTGTTCACCTTGGGTTAGGGGCAGGTCCTGTTGGCTTATCAATATATATGGCCAATTTATAAGATAGCATATGTGAATGTATGTCTCATGTTATGCGCTCCTGGCCTCAGATGGGGAGGAAGAGCAAAGCATAAAAGGCCAATATCAGCATACGGACGTGGAAGAACGGATGGGATATTGCCGAATTTTAAAGAGAGAAAAAGGTTCCTTGTAAATAATGTTGATGATTCATGGTTGAGGAAAAAAGAACTATGTTCCTTGACGTTGTGACTAGGGATTGCCTAAACGGGAGAAAGGTTCATCAAGGCAGGTACGCTTTGTCTTTGCCTGTTGCAGGTTGCTGAAGTTATTACCTGGAAGTGGGAGCGTGCAAATCAATCAGTCATCTGTTACTGGGCTCTTTTATATCCACGAGATTCACTGTGACGTTGGTACCAACGCCGTGACGCTGAGCGTGTGATGCCCCTTGAATTCTGCCCCCCAAACCTTTTTTGGTTTAGCTGCTTGTATTGGTTTTTTTTTGTTAGCAAATTCTATATTTGTATTGTTGTGATCGGAAGTGATGACTGTTCTAATGGTTTTATAGAGGCGCTTCAGCGCTTGTGATTGAATCAGCACTGTGGTTTTAGCTGCTCCCTTGGACTTTTGTTCTGAGAGCGCTGGCTATGCGTTGCGATGCTGTGTTCAGTTTCACAAGCACAACTGCCCAAGCCGGTCAAACCGCAAATGGGCACCGGTCAAACTGAAGTGCACATCCATCTCAAACTTGAAACCACAAGTCCAAGTCAACACCTCGCCATCGCGCAAACAGGAGATCAATTCTTATATGAGATGCCACAAGTTTAAGAACATCCACAACAATCCCTCCATATCACCTTCTAAAACATTATTCATGTCTCATGAATAGTGACATTAATAGTGTTTTTTAGGGGTAGCACAGAGGGCTATCGGGGATGCTCTAACGAGCAACAACATTACTAGTTATCTTTGCATGACCATCCCATAACAACTAGAAGTAACATCGATCACCGTTAAATTAAAGTGTTTAAGTAATCATAATTTCAGTGTTGTGAGAAAAAGTGTGCTATGACCGTTTCCATACATGTCGTTCTTGTGAATCACCTAAGAGCATCCCCAGCAGGGGCATCAAATTTCCCCCTATCGCTACAGTAATTGCTACAGTAATCCACGCAGTGCAAATTTCCTCTCACATGCATCAAATTCCCTCCTGCTGCATTTGAAATTTTTTGAAATAGAGGCCTTTTTGGGGGGTGAGATGGGGATGCTCTAAGAACATAAATAAACAAGTATGAGTCGATGACTCAACCAGTACATAATATAAACATAACAAATAGATATACAGTTGCAAGGTTAACCTTACCATTATTCACCATTCATTTATCCATCATTATTGCAACGGTGTTGTTCATGCCATCTGTCCATTATATTTCTATATGCACATCCATCACATAGCTTATACCGGTATACCTGAGTGAGCACCCATTGATGCACACCAATAATACTTTCCAGCCCGTGGAAGTTCCTACATAAGTAACTTTTGCACTCCAACCCGTGGAGGCGCCTACATTAGTAGGTCATCATGTCTATCGAAGTTGACGATGTCGTGCCGACTCTTCGAACATACGGACATACTGGTCTTAACGGCCATGTCTTTCTTAGGGTTCAACACTACAATAAAACTTGATGCTCCGATCCTTCCAAGTGGTCTCTCAGCAAGAGAGCATGGGATATATACTATACTTGGCTCCCTAGTGTGATTAACCTGATCGCTAGTTTAACCCCTTGGACCCCAAATCATCGAACTGCTTCTTCAACTCTTCTTAGAACAAAAGAGCTAAGCAATAGACGAGTTTCTCTAAACTCATTCCACCAATAGGTTACCCTATCTTAACTTCTCTTTGGCATTAGTCCACGCAACAATGAATTAGATCCACTCACACTACAACACACTTACACAAGCAATCAATTTAAGGTTTAACATCATAAACATTAAAACAAACCATAGATCTATCATACCATGCTATAAAAGTATTAGTGGACTGTGACCACTTCAAACACAAAAGCTCGCGACATGACCATGAAGGAGTCAATGAGGTCATTTGTGACAAAACAAACAACTAGTAGCAAGCACATCATAACTTGGCAATGAATGAAGCTTGCACTACTAGAATTCTAACTGTTACCGAGTGTGCAAATACCTTCGGCCATTAGAAGGGGAGATTTATCTACAGGCCACCCAATTCGATAGCCTTTACCCAAACGACATTAATTTCGTCTGCCTTTACGTATACGACACCGGTCACGCGAATTTCTTACCCCAGCTACATTTTGGCCTTTTAACCCTCTTTTTCTGTTATTTAGCCCTTTTATCTCAAGTGTTTTGACCCTTTTGCCCCCGCCCCTTTTGACCCTTTATTTCCCTTTTGCCCCCGCCCCTTTTGACCCTTTATTTCCCTTTTGCCCCTGCCCCTTTTGACCTTTTATTTCCCTGCTCAATACACACCTGACTCACGTGATTGTAAATTTCACTCAATACTTGAACGTGTGAAAATAATATTCATAAATTTGAAATTTATCTATTTTGTGTAAAATTCATCACATTTGACAGAAATTTATCTATTTTGAGTAAAATTCATCCTTTTTGACAGAAATTTAGCGTTTTTGACAAAATTTCATCACATTTGACAGAAATTTATCATTTTTGACAAAATTTCATCACATTTGACAGAAATTTATCCGGCGGCGGCGGCGGTGTAGGGCGCGGCGGCGTTGACGGAGGCGGCGAGGGAGGGGGCGGCGGGGAGGGAGGCACGAGGCGGCGGGGAGCCAAGATCTGGAGGGATCCCGATTGAAGGACAAGGGGCAGGGGCAAAAGGGAAATAAAGGGGCAGGGGGCAAAAGGGTCAAGACAGTTGAGATAAAAGGGCTAAATAACAGAAAAGGAGGGTTAAGAGGCCAAAATGTCGCTGGGGTAAGAAATTCGCGTGACCGGTGTCGTCTTCGTAAAGGCAGACGAAATTAATGTCGTTTGGGTAAAGGCTATCGAATTGGGTGACTTGTAGGTAAATCTCTTCATTAGAAAATACCGTAGGGCATGTATATGGCCGAGCGTATACCGTCGGTAACCTCCCCTCGGCCACACGTGGTCGGTAATTCATGCAATTACCGACGGACCCTCGGGAATGAATTTAGTGACGGTTTTTAAAGCACTCGGAAAATGTATGAACGAGTGACTTTAACTTACCGTCGGAAATAGAGAACACTCGGGAAAAGTTTAAATAAGCGGGTTTGACTCATTGACGGACATGATAAACACTCGGGAAATGTGGTGGAATAAATATAAGGAAATGTAATGAAAGAAATAGGAAAAAATATTTTCATATGGGATGATCCTCTCTCCACATACTTGATCTTTGAAGTCATTTTTTTTTCATTTTACTCAAGTTATTAATTATAAATGTGTCTTGACTAGGAGTCGAACTCATGACCTGTTGAATAAAACTCTCCCACCTAACCAATCCACCTCAAGCACTTGTTGTTTAAAATTGTATATATGTTCCTTTTAACTCCTATCTTTTTGTATACAATGGTCGAGTGTTTTCTTTCAACCGTCGGTCATTCTCTTGGAATGGGTGAGGGTTTTATTTTAACCGTCAGCCATTCCCATCAATAACCAAGGGTTTTATTTAACCGTCGGCCATCCCTTGAATGGCCGAGTGTTTTCTTTTAACCATCGATCATTCTTTTAGATTACCAAGAGTTTTTGTTCTACCGTTGGTCATTCATGATAATGGCCGAGGGTTTCCTAGAAACCGTCGGTTATTGTTGCGCCCTCTCGGTAAAGCATTTAATTGCTGACCGTTTTTTCCTAACGCTAGGGAAAAGTATGCACCGTCGGCCACCTTAACTTTTTCCGAAGGTTTGTAGGTAATTGTCATTTATACTCGGCAAAAGTTAGATTTCTAGTAGTGTTGGAAATCTTCAAGTAAATTCACACGGAAGGATAACAATATAGCACCCCAAAATAGCTCTACGCAGGGTCATAACCCTTCATAAACTTCCTATGTTCCACCTAGAAACCACCCAAGAAAGGAAATTTCCAATAACACCACCACCACCGCAGACACTATCACCATCATCATCATATGCTCATGTTCATCATGCAAATGCAATCCAGACACATAGGCCCTGTTCTTTTCAGCTTAATAGATTAATGGCTTAACAGCTTAACGACTTATCTACGTTTTAAAAAGACATATGCTTTGAGTATTTTGGGTCCTTTTTTCGCTAATTTGAAGGTGGGTCCTAACGCTTTAAAAAGCAAGTCAAACGAAATGAATCCGGATCTCGAGGCTACTTTGAGAAACTCTTGAAATTCAGTCATTTTAGCCGTTCAGCTGTTGAGCAGTTCAGATCAGCTCAAAAGAATAGGAACTAAACTGACATACCCATATCCATCAAATAAAGGTTATCCAATTCTTCATTTATCAAGATTCCTAAAATCTATGCATAAATAGTTATTCCAGTAAAGGATATGATAGCATCATTCCGGACATTCCATTGTACATCATCCATACTTACCATGTTATATTCTATATTTCACAAGCCATCATGCAATTAATGATGGAATTAAGCACATATCACATCCATCGTTACATTATGTACTTGAAAATAGAAAAGCATCATCAAGCACTACTACCCATCATTTCAAAACAGCTACCTGTCGATGGCACCTTATCCACCATTACCTATTATAGTCACCCACCCGCCTTAAAATCGATAAGTGGATGATATTAAGGGTGGATGATATTATACACGTCTCAAGTTATGATGAGACCTTGTTCTGCATAGATATGACCAAGGCTAATTCATCAACATCGCTTCATCGACCTACAACTTGGCCAGGACGATTACACAGTTGACCAATGGATTTGGCGTCATCACCTCTAGCAACTTGGCCGCCACCATGGCCGCCTCCCATACATGATGACATATTGAAGAAAGGCGTATCTACACATCTACTATGTCTTCAATTTCTGCATGTCATGTTGGTAAAAAAAAGGCACGCAAGTAACCCAAATTACAAGTCCAATTCGAATTCTACTCTGGTTCGGCCATCAACTCGAATTACAAGCCCAGCTCGAAATCATTGATTTCATCAGCCACCGCACTGTCAGCCGAGTTAGTAGATTAGATCTACTAAAATTTGTCGGCACCCATTCATCCCATGGATAATATCCATGAATGACAGTAGATCGCATCTATCACGCAGATACATCAACAAAATTTCTGATTAATCTCCATTAATCAATTGGATTCTCCTTAAGAATCGATGTAATCAGCTATGCGAAGAACGGTAATAGATCGCATCTATACCCCGCATATATCACATATGCGACCGATCCAGATCAAGAACTAAATAAGATGACTATGACACCACTGAAGGGAAATGCGGGATGCTACGCTAGCATAGAATCAAATTCTACCGCGCGAAACCTAGAAACACCTTGCAAGTAATTGATCATAGATCAAGATTACCTAACGACGTGCAGCGCAACGGAAGACGAGTCGATGAAACCGGTTCATCGATTTGCATGTTGTCGTACGGAAGTAGTCATTCACGGCTCCCCGCTGGTAAGCAACAATCCACGAGGTGCGTTGTGGCCAATCCCTACGCCGCGGAGGTCGTCGACGAGCTTTTATGAGCTCACTAGGATTTGCGACCTTTCTACGCAGTCTGTCTTCAAACAGACGCCTCGACCACATCCGGACTCCATTTTTGACGTTCTACCACTTGTTCGAAAGATAACGAAATTAACTTTCCAACGCATCAAGTCTTGCCTAGCAATTCTTTCTGGATCAATAGGAATCAACGAGACAAGATTGTGTCCAGAATCTATCCGTGAGCAGATTTCATCTCCTTGTCAGGTTCGCATTGATTAGTGTTGGCGATTCTTATGCCTATTAGAATTAATCTGCAAGCGGACGGATATCGCAGTAGTTTCACCTCGGAGTATTGCAAAGTTATCGATTTCACACGAAGAACGATTAGTGTCTAGTTTCTAGTCTTAACTTGGCCGGATGGATATGGTGGAATGACGAAAGTGGGGTAAGATATTTCGGGTCGAGAGGTTTTACTAAAGGTATACACTAGTCCAAGGTACAAGGTTTAATACATACAAATGCTACTCTGCATCGGAGCTCGGCCGATTCACTACCACCCGCTATCAGTTAATTATGATCACCCCCGATTGGGCTCGACTATGTAGAGACTAACGGGGCGGATTCCACAAACTACAACACGGATAGCAGGGCTGTCACCACCTACTACCTACCGCTCAGCCGTTGAATTAGGTGTCTATTGGGTACTAACTAGTCTAGACACCATGTCTATACCTAGCAGTACTACGTACCAAGGACGTCACTCGATACGCACTCCTACTAAACCTGCCACTAATATCTATTGTGACACCTGTCGAGGAAAAAATCACGGCCCATTGCCATGGCCCACTCCCCGACGGCCTAATTGAACAGCCTCTTAGGGCCTTGTTCCCTAGAGGGCTCTTTCGGGCCCATGTGCATCCTGTCGAACAGCCTCATGGTTGGCACGATGCGTGGCAGCCTAGGCTTCTTGTTTGAGTCCGACTCGAACAGAGTTCCGCACGACTACGTGAAGACCCGGACGAAGGTTCCTGGATTGGAACAGACGTCGTGATCCCCAAGAATTGGAGATATACCTTATCTATCTCGGGATGTATTTGGCATGTATACTAGTTCGTTACGGACGCGTAGCCAGCCCGACCCGATTATCCCCCGGTAGGTCGGTTGTTCAACACTATATAAACCAAGGCCCTACGGCATGTAGGGAGGCCAGAGATCGAATACTACTTCTTGTACACCCATAATCTCGTCGAGACTTGTTCGTCTCGCCGAGTTCTATCTTGTAATCTCTTTTCATATAAAGAAGCACTGGACGTAGGGTTCTTATCTCCCCGAAGAGGCCTGTACCAGTATAACCCTGTGTCTGTTCCCTACTCGTTGATCGTTGTTTTTCCTTGCTCGGCAGTGTCTTCTATCTCCCCTTCTCAAGAACTTTAGTTGACTTGGGGCCGATATCCCAATCGTCGACAGTTGGCGCCGTCCATGGGGATCATAGTAGATCAAGCCTGTTCGAGCATGTCGAACTCGCTCAGCGACCAGGAAACTCTTCCTGAGGGCTATGACTCAGAAGGGCAAGATGCCACATCCCCTGTCAGATCGAATCGATCCCTTCGATCTCGATCGCCTTCTCGATCTGGGACGGAAATCTCCGGCTACGTTCCGGAGATAGTCTTAGATCATATTCACGTCATTGACGATGATTACGGAACCGACGATCTTTACGCTGGTTTAGATCTCTCGGATTCGAAGACCATGTCGGTCGATTCCTCCTGTGGCAACACAGTGATGACACCGTCTAGTGTACGTCGCGAGGCCGTCGCAGCATCAACATGGCCAGCGCAGAAACCTTAGAGGATCGTGCGCGGGCCGCGGCGGCCGACGAGATCGAGCAGGTCAATTCTGCTCGGCAGCAAGATGGGACTGCGCTGGCTGCTCGCGAACAAGAAGTTGTTCGCCGTAGTTTGGACGCCTCAACTAATCAAACCTTGGCGTAGATTCGTGATCGGCGCAAGCGACAACGATGCGACCCGCCTCACGCACCTCCGCCAAGTCCCCCGGCAGACGTTCTACCTGCTCAGGACGAATTCCTGCGTAACCAGGCCCCGGTCGGGCAAAACGCAGACGCCTCAGGGATCCTAAGAGCTCTTGATCAAAGTCGGGAACGACTTCAAACCATGGCGACGGTGATCAGATCCACCAACCAGGCCAACCTCGCCCTTATGGGCGACGCTATTGCTTCTCACCTAGAGCGATTGGCTGAAGGCCTTAAGCTCATAGGCGAAGTTAACACCTCCTCCGGGCAACGCAGTTAGCCTACCTAGAAGGACTCGGACAGTGAGCGCTCCGATTGATCTCGTGACCCTCGTCACCGTCAAAGGGTGACTCGCTACGAGCAAAATTCCCGTGGTCAACAACGCTCACCAACTCCCCGTGGTCGCCGCGACCACAGGAGCAAGCGGGCGCGCAGCGATCACGGACGATCCCCTCGGGACGAGC
Source organism: Raddia distichophylla (assembly GCA_005191435.1). Lineage (NCBI taxonomy): Eukaryota > Viridiplantae > Streptophyta > Magnoliopsida > Poales > Poaceae > Raddia > Raddia distichophylla. The sequence goes on from SPJY01012851.1 coordinate 1,042,662, forward strand.
ACATTGTTGCGACCACGAGGAAGGAGCGCGGAGGACACTCTCGGAGAGAATATCACCAGGCAGAGTCTTCCCGTTCAACTATAGTTCCTCCGAGAAACAGGACTAATGTCTTTTCGAGACTAGGATCTGCAGGAGAAGGTGGTCGGGCGTACGGCTTGGGTTGCAAGGCTTTCTCTGACGAGCTCCGCGCTATCAGGTGGCCTTCCAAGTTCAAACCTAGCCACATGGAGAGGTACAATGGGACCCAAAATCTAGAGGAGTTCCTTTCCATCTACGCTACCGCCATCATAGCAGCCGGGGGTGACGAGCTAGTCATGGCTAATTACCTTCCGACTGTTCTTGAGGGGGCTGCTCGGACGTGGCTGTTCAATCAGCAGGATGGTTCCATCCATTCTTGGGACCAACTATGTGACACTCTGATTGCCAATTTCAAGAGCTGTTACGTGCGTCTGGGTAAGGAGGATGATCTGCACCAGATGATCCAGATGAACGGGGAGACCGTCCGCAACTTCGTGAAGCGTTTCATTAAGATCCGCGACACAATCCCGAACATCTCGGATGAATCAGTTTTTCACGACTTCAAAAATGGTGTCCGCGACGAGCGGCTCACCCAGGATCTCGAGATCAATGAAACCTGGACCGCCAATGATCTTTTCAAGGCGGCTGATCACTATGCCAACGCGGCAGAGCGAGTTCAGTACAAAAAGGCGTTCGACAAGGGCGAGCTTCCCGCCCAGCCTGGAGTAGATGAGAAGAAGAAGAATAACACCAATTCTAGTGACAAGAAGTCCTAGACGAAAAAGAACAATAAATGTGCGCAGAACAGCACCGTTGAGGGTATAGATGCGCACCTCCTCCTAAGAACGAGCAGAAGAAGCCCGCCAATAACTACAAGGGCAAGAAGCCTGCTCAGAGAGGCGATCAAGGCAAGAAATGTCCGGGTGACCGATATTGCCCTTTCCACCAGGGCTACGGCCACGATATCCGCCATTGCAGGACCTGGGCTACAAAGCTCGAGGAATTCTTCAGCGGTAAAGGCCCTATGCCCACCCTGCCCGAAAAAGGTGATGCCGGCAAGACCAAGTGCCAAGCCGATGATGGTGATCGGGACGATGAGGGTGACTATCCTGAGCCCGTGAACCACATAGCCGTCATCTTTGGCGGCTCCTCGGCCTATCCCTTTCGGCGCAGCCTCAAGAAAGCTGCTCGGGAGGTCCACAACGTCCAAAAGGGCAAACCACGGCCCGAGCCGATGAAGTGGACCAAGGTTTCCATCTCCTTCTCTAAGGAGGATTGCCCCATTGGGATGACCAAGCCTCAGCAGCTCCCACTGGTGGTCGCTCTGACCATCAGCAACGCTAGAGTCGGGCGTGTCCTGATATATGGCGGGAGTGCGCTGAACTTGCTTTCTGCAAAAGTTTTGGACGAGATGCAAATTCCTCGCTCCAATCTCAGAGAGGTCGCAATGCCCTTCTATGGGATTGTACCGGGAGAAGCGGTTCGGCCGCTGGGGCAGATTGTTCTGCCTGTTGCCTTCAGCAGCCCAAGCAACATCCGGACAGAGTTGATCACGTTTAACGTGGTAGACTTTCCATCCGCCTACAACGTGATCTTGGGCCGTCCATCTCTGGAAAAATTCATGGCCGTGTCCCACCATGCCTACCACTGCGTGAAGATTCCAGGCCCAGCGGCGTGATAACGATCGAGGGCAATTACAAGGCTGCTCTAGATTGCGATGAGCAGCCCCTTGCCCTGATCGACCATCTTCCCCGCGTGGTCCCGAAGTGGCGCAGACCAAGTCTGCCCGTCCCAAGGTTTCTCTTCAGCCAGGGGGAGAGACCAAGGAAGTTCCGCTGTCTCTTGACGATCCTTCTAGGACAGTTCATTTGAGGGCCAATCTGAAACCCAAATAGGAAATCGAGCTCGTCACCTTCCTCCGAGCTAATGCAGACGGAGCCATCTGATATGCTCGGGGTCCCAAGGGAGGTTATTGAGCACAAACTGGCAGTCCGACCAGACAAGAAGGCTGTTCGCTAGAAGCTTTGTCGTTTTTCATATTTCAAGCAGGGGATCATCAAGGATCAGCTTGGAAAGCTGCTCGCCGCTGGTTTCATCCACGAGGTTGATCACACCGAGTGGCTGGCCAACCCTGTGATTGGTTCATCGATTTGCATGTTGTCGTACGGAAGTAGTCATTCACGGCTCCCCGCTGGTAAGCAACAATCCACGAGGTGCGTTGTGGCCAATCCCTACGCCGCGGAGGTCGTCGACGAGCTTTTATGAGCTCACTAGGATTTGCGACCTTTCTACGCAGTCTGTCTTCAAACAGACGCCTCGACCACATCCGGACTCCATTTTTGACGTTCTACCACTTGTTCGAAAGATAACGAAATTAACTTTCCAACGCATCAAGTCTTGCCTAGCAATTCTTTCTGGATCAATAGGAATCAACGAGACAAGATTGTGTCCAGAATCTATCCGTGAGCAGATTTCATTTCCTTCTCAGGTTCGCACTGGTTAGTGTTGGCGATTCTTATGCCTATTAGAATTAATCCGCAAGCGCACGGATATCGCAGTAGTTTCACCCCGGAGTATTGCAAAGTTATCGATTTCACACGAAGAACGATAAATGTCTAGTTTCTAGGCTTAACTTGACCGGATGGATATGTTGGAATGACGAAAGTGGGGTAAGATATTTCGGATCGAGAGGTTTTACTAAAGGTATACACTAGTCCAAGGTACAAGGTTAATCCACAAAAATGCTACTCTGCTTCGGAGCTCGGCCGATTCACTACCACCCACTGATAACGAGAAAATTGGTGAGAAGCCACAACGGTCGTTGGGCTTCGCAAAAATGCCATCCCGCTCGTTGGATTCTTTATAATGGCACCCCATCGCGGGCCACCAATTTTCATGCCATTTCTTTGATTCCGGCTCATTTTACCATGCGAAGTGACACAAATGCCCCTGTCATTTGTGATGAGGCCGCGGCTGGGCATCCCTGCAGCAGCGGCAGCGGGCACGGCGGGTAGTGGTTCAGCCGGAACACCTGGTCGCTGCCCTCACCAGTCACCATCTCCACCAGTGCGCCCCGTGCCGCCATGCCGAGCCCCTCCGCCACCTTCTCTAGCACCGACCTCGCCACCCCACGCATGGCGCCGCCGCCACGCCGAGCCCCTCCGACACCTTCTCCAGCACCGACCTCGCCACCCCACGCATGGCGCCGACGTACTCGTTCACGATGTCCCTGCAACCATCCGAGACGATTTCTGTGTGAATCTTGTGCTGTGTGAATCTTGTGCTGATTTCTTGGCGATTGGTTACCGGAGGGAAGAGGATGGGGGCAGGGGAGGCTGTGGAGAGGAGAGCGCCGTCGACGATGAGGAGGAGGTACTCGAGCCAGCCCATGTCGCCATTGCCGCTTGTTCCCGTAGCCGAAGGGGTCGGCGGGGCCGAGAGCGTCCTTCTCCGGCTGCGTTGACGCGAAGAATTGGCGGCCTCCGCCTCTAGCCTGCCGACGACGCCGGCCGCACAAATGACAGGGGCATTTGTGCCACTTCGCACGATAAAATGAGCCGGAATCGAAGAAATGGCATGAAAATTGGTGGCCCGCGATGGGGGTGGCATTATAAAGAATTCAACGAGCGGGATGGCATTTTTGCGAAGCCCAACGACCGTTGTGGCTTCTCACCAATTTTCTCACTGATAACACCGGATGGTTATGATCACCCCCCTATTGGGCTCGACTATGTAGAGACTAACGGGGCGGATTCCACAAACTACAACGCGGATAGCAGGGCTGTCACCACCTACTGTCTACCGCTCAGCCGTTCAATCAGGTGTCTATCGGGTACTAACTAGTCTAGACACCACGTCTATACCTAGTAGTACTACGTACCAAGGACGTCACTCGATACGCACTCCCACTAAACCTGACACTAATATCTATTGTGACACCCAAGCACAAAGATCTAGCACTCAAGCTATAGCACGAGCCTGATACCAACAAAGAGACAATGTATATGAAATAAACTTGCTTTATAATAAAGGATGAGACTAAATGCTACCAATAGAAAACGAAGCAGAATTCACACCTGAGTTCGGCTCCGGAGCTCTAGCAGAGAGATGCCGACACACCGGCTTCTTCTCAGCACTAACTCTCCTCTCTCACCTACTCTACTCGATATCTGGGCAGTGTAACGCTGCTTTCTGTGCTCCCCGCACTTTTCCATGCTTTGCAAATGAAGAGAGGACTCTATTTATAGTGCACCGCAACAAGTGAGGGTGTGCCACATATGTGGACACATGTGACCACCTCCCCAACCGAAGGAGCACTCGAGGGGGGCATCCAACGGGGCCAACAGACCTAGGTGGGTCGGCCGACCCACCTTCGGTGCCTCCTGACTATCCAATTCGTTTGGGATACTTCTTGTGCGATGTAGATTATCTACTTGAAGCGGTTTTGCCAGTTGGAGCCGGTAAAAAACACCTTCCTTATAGGCCCATGGATCCATTTGTGAAGCATCTGTTGCTTTTGGATTAAACCGACGTGTATTGATGCTTGGGATTGCTTTCAAATTGTGTGATTTTAGGATCACCGGAGAAAACATAGTCTAGGTTTGGACTAGGTGCCTGTCGGCCGGCCCTAGCCCGGTCAGCAGACCGAGGTTTTTATCCGGGTTGGGTCCGATTTTGCTCAGTAGGTCCGTGCAGACACAAACTTACCAAAACTTGTGGAACTTTGTTACTTTGCACATTTTTAGCCCATGTTACTTCATCTGAGAGCTATGTTGACGGTCGGACGTGTATGAAAAGTTATAGAATTGACCGTCAACAATTAACACCACAAGTGTAGCGCCATTACGGTATCCACACATACAAAGATTGGAATCCGTCCATACATGGTGTGCTAGCACCGGCAATATATAGACACCTGGGAGGAATGACAGCTAGGGTTTGGTGGGATGAACTCGCACACAGGCATGTGCTCTCCACTGCCTCACTTTATATAGCGTTCACCATTGGGCTCTTTATGCTAGAGGCCCGACTAGGTCTGGGTCCACATCATATGTAGCTCGCGCTATCCATGAGCCTGCATCATATGCGACTCATAATTTTCATTGGGAATACCCCACATGGACCCATAACCTCCCCATTACATGTGTTCTCTGCTTACCATCTCGGCTATCACGTGGTTGTGATAGGGATCGGATAATTTAACCTTTTAACCTTTCTTTGTTGAAACTTCTCTTGAATATTAGGGAATCAAATGACTTCAAATTAGAAAGTTGTCAACTGGGAAGCTGTAGATCTCATCGAGGGTTATAATTTACATATTAATTTTTTGTTCACCCAACTTGTATAAATATTTTGTGCATGTCTATATTTCTCATGCAATTTGATACATGATTCATAGTGACTTGCAATTTTAATTAGATACATGCATGTTAGTCAATTCTAAACATGATTTCAAAATTAAAGTATATGCTTGAATTCCCAAAATCCTATTCAAAACAGAATCAAATTCACAATTTCAACACAAACTACAAAACTACGTGAAATTTTTAAATATTTAAAAATAGAAGATGACCTCAAATGGAGAATGCCATAGCACGAAAAAGATGCGCAACAAAATTTACTTAAACTTTGAAATTGAACACTTTTTTCATTAGAGCACAGGAAAATACCAAAAATATTTAACTACAGCATTTGAAAAATTGAGTTGGTCATTAGTGACGGGTTAAGACTATGACCCGTCACTTATGACTTGTTATCGCGACATGTGATAGTCTTGACCATGACTAATGACTGTTCTAAGACAACCCTTCACTGATGAGTTTGTGATGAGTGACAGATAAAATTTTGACCCGTCACTATTGTCTTAAGTGTCAGTTAATGTCTCGAATTATTAGTGATGGGTCATGGTCAGCCCCAACTGGAAGCCGCATAATTGACGGGTCGTAGTTCGACCCATCACTAAAGTGTCTTTAGTGACGGGTCTAAGCGACCCGTCACTTATTTCATATCTCCTTTGTGTGATTTTCACATAGTGGATGTACCTTGTGAACAGTCTTTTCCCTTGCTCATAAATGCTAGCACAACTATCATGATAGTTTTAACTCTGTAGAGTGGGTACACTCTACCCTCGAGAGATCTCACACAAAGGTGATAAACCACAAATCCATTAGGCCACACCTCCAGCAGTGACCGCTAGTATGCCAGTGCTAGTAAGCCAATGCCAGTATAGGTCTTCACAGATTTTCCAAGTAATTGGATAATTAGAGGATTCCTTAACCCAACTATGTTCTAATTATTTGATTCCACAAAATCCTTTCTAGATGAATGAATGTGATGCACCAAAATCAAATAAAACTATATCTGAAACTAAATTAACTAAAAACTTACCAAGAACGACTCCAAGAGCATTTCGGGCTTCCTTTGCAGTGAGATGGTTCACTTGACCTCTTCTAGCAGCTGAAGTCCTTGGAGTCTGGGGGTGCTCCACGACCTCTTCCTATGGTTGGTGGTGCGCGAGAAGCAGTTCCCAAGTTGAATGTAACTAGAGTTAAGACACTTTTGGGGACAATTGCTAGCAATTAAAATGACCCCACTGATGGCAGTGAAAGCACTGGATTACTGTAGCATTAATGCCTTGTGAAGTCAGGTTGACGGGGGCTTGACGAGGTGTCTGATGAACTTGATGGTTTAGGGCTTCGTGGAGTTGGTTGCGATAGATAGTAACCTCTTTCTTCAAATCTGCATTGTTGTAGTCCATTGCCCTCATCATTTCGACGGTATTGAACTCCATAGGCTCGCATTTGGCGTTGTCGGGGTATTTGGTTGGTCCTTGCCGTTGGGGTTGAACGAAAACCAACGGTATGGAGACTTGAACAACCTTCTAGAGTAGACGAACGTGAGGCGCATGAGGTGACAAGGGAAGCCTAGCTCTTGCATCGCTGCACACTTGTTGATCCTCACACCACATCACCATGTTGCAGCATAGGTTGCTCCTTGCATTGCTTTGGTTGTCTAGGTAGGAAGAAATATCGTAGCTGTCTAGATCATCTGACACATCATCTATTGAACGATGGCATGTATATTGGGGTTTCTCGTGGTAGCCTAAATACTCCACCATATGGCTCAACTCATGAACATAGCCACCATGGCCACGCGTATAAGGGTGCTCTGAACTCGACATCTATAACGTTGAAACCAGAAGGGATTAGTAAACAACTTTTGAATAAGTTAGATAAGGGACAAAAGAAATAAATCAACAAGAAGGCAGGGATATACAAGCACAATAGTAGGAAATACTTTTAATAAATTACTCCTTAACCTAACCCAACTACCTAATTAAGGCTTAGCCTACAGTCAAACAAGTCTCACATCACACCTGAACTTTTGAATTTGTACAAAAAAAAACGTAAAGCCACATATGTTCATGGCTTTTATAGATGCCATGCATGCACCTTTGGTTATGCTGCCACGTGGCAATTGAGCAATTGTGTACAACTCTTTTTAGTGGAAGATAATAAATAAATGGATTTACTGTGCATTTAATGTTTTTCTTCATCATTGATTGTAACCATTTTTAGAGAGTGGTATTTGTGGGATACAGCTTATAAAACTATTCAACAGTTTTGAACTTGGTAGTTCTTTTTTTCCTTTTCCTTTTGACTGGTATCTTACAAGCCATTTGATACAATTTTTGCTTGCAACATCTTACTCTCCTGCGCACCATGTTTCCATCAGGGAACGGATCCTCCATCCCAAGCAGTAAGGTATGAGAAGGGAAATTCTTTATTTTCAAACAGCATTCTTGATAATTTTATTTCTTTGTGCGGGCATGTCTTTTCAATTCTTCTTGCTGCCCTGATTGCCTTCATTGTTTCCTGTGTTTCATATTAGTCCATATTATCTAGATATGGAATGAATTTGCATCTGTTTTTAACACCAGTTCACTGCCAAGTCGATGATTTTACAAATTTTGGACACCTGCTTACCAATTAATGGCTTTCTAGTACATTTCGGAACCACCTGTTTCCTGACCAGTTTCTCCAGCCGACCAAGTGCCTGGTGCTGGGGAAAAGACCCAGCTAGATCTGTTTTATGAATTTTGTGTCAATCATCCAAATTTGGTACGCTTTTATCAAGCAATCATTAATAAATGGAATTACTCTCATGTGGGATTAATCTTCTTTTATTGTTTAAATGACAGATCAAAGTAAAGAAAATAAAATTGTTGTCTGCACAACAACTTGTCCATAGAGGATAGACGATAGTTCTCTAATTAATGTCCAGAAATAATTAATCGATGCTTCTGTAAATCCCACGAAAATACTAGTTTTATAACACAAAAAGAATCCCAGCACAGATTGAATATCAGAGGAATAACCAACTATAAACATAATATAGTATAATTCCAAATTAATATTGATAACTAATATATGTATGAAAGTAATTGATAATTTTCTAAAGACCACCAAACACAAATACAAAACTGAAAGCTAGTAAAATCCTACGGCGATCACAAAGGTGGGAATTTTAGTAGGGAACTTAAATAAGTTGAGGGATTTCATAATGTTAGAGTTACATGAGCTCTGTGTTATAATAGAAATGGGAGGGTGTGTTAGAGTTGGACTTGTATCATGTGTCCTATATAAACAGAGGAGCACCCCTGGTGTAACCTGAAACGACCAAAGTAGCGGCATATGAGCACAGTTTGGTCGTGGCCGGCTTGTGGCCGTGACCCGGGTGGGCTGGACTGTTCGATGGGCTGCGGTTAGTAAGGATCGACCAAACATGGTGATTGGTTGACAATGCGGCTATCGAAGGTAGGGGCTTTGGCGCTCGCGATCAGACCGGCCACCAGACGTGGAGAGATAGCCAGATAGATCGGGGTGGAGGAAGCGTCGCAGAGAGTGATGCAACCGATGTTGCACAAGAGGTGGCATCATGGCACTGCAGGCGATATTGTGTCGCGCACGTCTGGTCAGGGTGCGACATGTGGCCGTGCACGGAGAGTTTGCGATGGCGCGCTGGGAAGCATGCTCGAAGGATCAACAATTGAGTTTCAAAAGGAGTGCAAAAGAGTGTATTTGGAGAGTTCAAAGAACTCAGATCTGCAGCTCAGTTCAACTGAGTTTGAGCTGGTGTCCTAAAACAAGGCATGGGATGTATGTTTTGAAAGAGTGTTGCTCAGGATGTTTGTGGTTTGACTGGAGAAGTAAGACTAGCTAGTTAAATGGCGAAGTCAGCAACAATCTATGCCAAGAGACAGGCAGATCAAGTTGTCATGTGAAGAATCTGTTCGAGGAGGTGAATGGATTAGGCGTCAAGATCGAGGATCTGTCCCAGGGGAAAATGCATCAGACGGTGCAACCGCGGAGAGCTGGTCAAACCGTGGTCGGTAGGATTGAGCCGACAAAGAAGGAAGCAACCAGAGTTCGGTACGCGGGTTCGCACAAGACGTTATGACGACTTCAGGGCAGTGGACTTTATATTCAGCAAGGTGGTGTTTGTTAGAATTGGTGTCGAATATGTGTACAAGTAGGCTACACGGACTCTATGTTGTAATAGGAAGGGGAGGGGTGTGTTAGAGTTGGACTTGTACCCTGTCTCCTACATAAATAGAGGAGCATCCCTGGTGTAACCTGTAACAACCAAAGTAGTGGCATAGGCACATAGGTGGTCGCGGCCGGCTTGTGGCCGTGACCGGGGTGGTCGGTACGTTGCGTTGTTGGAAAGAAGCACCCATAATCATTGTCCTGTAGATGTAGACTGAGAGTCGAACTGCGTTAGCAAACATTGTGTCTACGGTGTCGTTCGGATTTAGTATCGAAGTCCTTTTTTCAACCACGTAAAAAGAACAAAAGGCCGAGATAAACGAAGTTAAGATGCTACATATGACGCAAACCTAAAAAACACTCCACTAATTACGAACATATCCAAAAGTTTATGAACATAATTCCACTAAAAGGATACACCGTTTATCACAAAAGTAACGGTCACCTATATAATATGATAGCTAAATAAAGTTCATATGGATAAAATTTGGAGATTGTTAAAAACCTTTCAAGAGAAAGTTAACAATAAGGAACAAATTTTGCAGATAAAGATTGGTCGTAATTTTCTGTGCACTGTGTTTTCCATACAAACTTTTCAAGGTACTGTAACATCCGTAGCAGGTTCTAAAAAAAAAAAATCAGATATCTATAGTTCCTTCTCTAATTAAACCACTGTTTGTTATATATGTACATTTCTACATCTTCTTTGGCATAGTTTCTATCCTCAAAAAGTCATGGAGATAGTAAAATATCGTGTTTTCAATGGCACAAGCCATCTACACTAGCAGGAAAGCTGTCTACCCTAACTAAAACATTTTCGTAGACGGCCATAAATAAGCTATCGTACATATTTTGGTCAACGGTTTTCATTTTATGGTACACGGTGGGTCGTCGACCATGCATAAGCCGCCGAGAATAAATCTTCGGCCTTAAATTTAAAATCGTCAACCAAAATATGTTTGATAGCTTATTTATGAGTGTCTACCATAAGTGTCAAGCTCATGGGCTCACGGCAAGGTTCGCCGTCGACCATGGCGTCCTAGGCCCGCTATGTCCGTGGTTCGGTACACCCACTGGCTAGGCCCACCTCACCAATGGTGACACATCACTGCCAAGTGGGCCTTGTAAGCTAGTGGCTTGGTAGTGTCTAGTGAACTAGTGGCGGGATAAGCGGATGGTAGACTACCTATCACATGGTCGTCGACCCTAATTCAAAAAATAGCACAATGGACGCGAGTGGGGCTCAATCCCATGACCTTGCGGGAGCCTGTGCTGCGCAGCACACTTCCAAGCCATGTGAGATTTTTTTTTGGGTTTGTGCTAGTATGTGGTGCTTATTATTTTTATGCATAGTGGGGTCCCTACTAATGGTCGATGGCCATATGGCTAGCCATCAACAATGGTAAGCTAAGGCCCACTGTGATAGTGTCCTTGTATACCCACTAGCTTGGTCCACCTTGCCAGATGGCAGCTCTCCCGCTGACAAGTGGACTCCACAAGGCAGTTGCGGGAGGCAACTGCTATACGTGCTATACGTGTCACAGGGCCATCAATGGCCCCTCTATGCACAAACTATGGTGGATGGCTTTGTGAATGCCGTCGATTTTTCATGGTACATGGTTGTTTTCTGGCTGTTGTGCATTTGGTTGGCCATTGAAAATGTGCTCTTTTCTTGTAGTGAGGAGAAATAATATCTGCATATAGAGATTTAGAGAGAATATCTAAATTTAGTTATGTTTACATAGACTCTGCTAGAGTGATATAGGGACCGGGAGTCTCTAAATATAGAGAAGATTTTATTTTAGACCCAACTGGACATGATCTAAGCATGCTCTAGAGGCATCATGAACAAAATTAATTCCAATGTAAATCACATGGAATTTTCTATAGGTTTGTGAAACATACATATGATTGTTGAATAATTGGCTTCAGATTGAATTAAAAGAGACAGACCCATGTAGATGAGAGGAAACATGATGTCTTATGGCTTATGAAAGTCTCCATTTTTGTCCAAAAAAAAAATCTGAAAAGTATATTCACCGTATTTAGTTCGACAAAAGAATTATAGTTTCTTGATTTTTCCCACCTATTCATATTTGGAGTGGATATGCTGTCTGAGCTAAAATTGGAGAGATCTCTTTAAATCTATTTCCAGAAGCTTATACCTTTGTTTATATTATTTGTCCCATAATTCTTCACAAAATTTATATCCCTGATCAATCACCCGAACTAGCATCTTGTCATGCAATTCATGATCAATTAACTTGATGGCTAAATGACTATTGCGTGTTTAGTCTATATATCATATATACATTGCAGCCATATGTAGGTTCGAACCGTAAATAAGGAGTCCATATTGATTGAATTGCTGTGACAATGTGACTTAGTTATGGTCAATTGTGCTTTGATACATACTCCGGCCCCTTTCATTTTATGTCTACATTGCAACAGAATTGCGCCTAGCTAGGTACTAATCTATCATACATATATGTCCTAATTAAGATGGGAAATAACAAATATTCTGTTCGATCGTGTGCATCGATCTTTCTGCATGCTGGTGGAACTCGATCATTTTGAAGGGGAAGGAGATCATGGTGGAGGAGCAAGACAGCAGCAGCGAATGGCTGCATGTGCTGCTTAGGACGAAATTCTGGAGGAAGTGCGAGCTGCATGAGAATCATGAGAAGCGGTATAGGGCCGACGAAAGCGTCTTCTGCATCCAATGCTTCAGGGTGGTTTGTCCCTACTGCAGCCATGACGAGCCCAACCACCAACTTCTCAAGATCCGGCGCTGCATGTTTCGCAGCGTCGTTCGTGTCAAGGACATGCAGAAGCTTGGGGTTGATGTGTCCCAGATACAGGTAATAATACATGGCACTTGACCCCAATACCCTAGCTATATGCATGGCTAGCTATATACGTTACAAACATGCATGGACAAGGTCTGTTTAATTTCCGATGCTCTGAATCTGATGTCGACTTTCTCTTCACGCAACATCACCATGTATTGGTGAAAAACGAAAGGCCAATACCAAAGGGGAGAAAGAAACATAAGTGACGTACAGTCCTGCACATTTAGCACTCTAATCAGAATTCAGAATTAATGTAAAGAAACGCATACCTATTTACATTTTAAAATTTTGTGGTATGTCACAATTGGGGAAACTCGTACCCACTCGGCATTTTATGAATTATAAAAGTGCGAGAAAAAAACACTAAATCGATGCCTCAAGTCAAATGAAATCATAATATAATGATTTATGACAAGTTTCTGGTTGCTAAGTATTCATCTCTAGTGCCAACCACATCACAAAAGAGTTCTACATTTTTACTACCATTGCACTTTTATTCTTCATACGTCAGTTAGATTTCAGGACAAACATTTTCATCCAATAAAAACCCCAGCCCATTTATTTTGGGCATATCACACTACTGATCACCCAACTCAACCAAATACTTTCAGTTTTGACAGTAACCTGTTAACTGGAATATATCTATCTTCACTAATAGGATCAATAGCATATTAACATGTAACAATAGTCGAGTTTTGCAAGCCGGCCTCAATCTTTTAGGTAGTTCTACGGTACACCATACTACGTTACAAGGGTCAAGACTACACAATACATCGATATGAGCTACCCATTAATTGTATCTCTTATCAATTTCCATCTTTCTCTCATCTTTCGGGTGACCTGCTACAGAAAGTCTACTAGTTTCTTTCTTTCTCTTCGAACTTTTCATCATGCATGTTTCGTTTGCCTCTTGCTCCTCTCTTTCCCTCTTGGAACCTGCTAAGGATGGAAACCGAGCATCGATATAGAAAAAGATCAAGGTGTATGTGCTTTTGTTAATATAGGTATTAATAGTTTGTGGCATAGCCCTAGGCATTTTATTAGTACTCTACCCGCAATGGTTAGCCACACAATCATGATTCATAATATAAAGAAACACATACCTATTTATTTATAAATATGGTGTAAGTCATAAATTGGGGGAATTTGTGTGCGCTCGTCATTTCACGGGTTATGAAAGTGCTAAAAAATATATTAAATCTCGTCGTCAAATAAAATAAGAATATAAAGATTTGAAATAAAACAAAATAAGTGGGAAATGGTTAGCCACACAATCATGATTCCTAATATAAAGAAACATTTACCTATTCACATAAAAATATTGTGTAAGTCATAAATTAGGGGAATTCGTGTGCACTCGTCATTTCACGAGTTATGAAAGTGCTAAAAAATATATTAAATCTCGTCGTCAAACAAAATCAGAATATAAAGATTTAAAATAAAAATAAGCGGTAAATAACTTTATTTATGACAAGATATAATATATTCGAATTTGTGCAGGCCTCATTATTTTACGCTGAAGTATCAGTTGATTGAACACAAGTACCGCTGCTTGAAGAGGGAAAAAAACCCTGCCTAGCTAGGATCAGTTTGATCAGAAATACTTAACTTCTTTTATGAAACATGGTAAATTTATTTTATTAAGATAAGGTCACTCCTAGCCAATAACCTCTGTTCTTTTTAGCTTGACGGCTTAACAACTTATCTACGTTTTAAAAAACATGCATATGTTTTGAGTTTATTTTTTCGCTGTTTTGAAGATGGGTTCTAACGCTTTAAAAAGCAAGTCAAACGAAATAGATCCCAATCTCGAGACTAATTCGAGAAACTCTCAAAATTTAGTCATTTCAATAGGTTCAGCCATTCAGATCAACTCAAAAGAATAGGACCAAAATATTACATTTACGTATTCCCAAAGGGTATAAATGCAAAACAAAATATTGTGTTATCTTGTGTGACAGCTTATGCATTATCCGCCACTTATATGTGCCGTGCGAAACCTACACGGCCCTCTAGGAGGCGAAGATAAGTGACGGATAGTATACAAACCCGATATTGTGTTAATTAGTGACGGATGAACACCCGTTACTAATATTGACTCTGTGACTCGTCGGGGGTGACGGTTGTTGTATCTGTCACTATTGGTTATTGTAACCTGTCATCAATGTGTGGTTTTGACGTAGTGAATTTATTGTATGTAGCTGACAGCTATGAAAATGGCAGATGTCGGAGTGTCCTTATCGGCAATTCTTTTTCACATCTCCCACAAATTGTCCTATAAAGCCATAATTATTGCATACTGGATAGCTCTGAATGCATATATATGCATCAGAAAACATATTACACATATAGGCATTCTAGCTGCGTACGTAGGCGTGGTTCTCATCTAGTCGAAGACAAATAATATACCGATCCATAGTTTAACTGAAAGTGAACGGTGGAACTTAACATTTATGATGATCCCCTCTTAGTTTTAAATTCAGCAGGCATGGTTTCATGTGCACATCAAAATGCTGCATTTGAGTGGTGTAAATTTAAAATCTATCGTATATGTATATATTACAATAATTAAGGGTTAGTTTGTTGGGAGAATACAAGCTTTTACTGGATCAAATTAATTAAGCATCATTCAGAGTTTGAAGCACATATACACTAGAATGGTTGGATGTTTTTGGTACTGATCATATGTTCGAATTGTTATTTGAGGTAAGCTGTTGTATAGTGATCGAAACATAATATATAATAGAGAATGGGACAGAAAATTACCATTGACATCCTAGATTAGTTAGCAGCTGGTGTTCACTAGATTTTGGTCGCATATATATATTACAAAACATTATGATTCAGTATGGAGTTATTACATGCATGCTGCGACATTTCATGTATGATATATTTGCAATTCAATCTGCAGACATTCAAATGCAATGGAGACAAGGTAGTACATATAAGGCCTATGAAGAGGTCCGCACTGCACAAATCTCAAGCAGGGACTCCGCGCTGCATGGTTTGCAACTGCTGGCTCTCTAGTGCGCCTCACCTTGTATGCTCGCTGGCCTGCAAGGTTAACTCCGTGATTTCTCCCTCTTCTTTTTAGCTTAATTAAAATTAAAATATGCCGGTTGAAATTTGTCATTTCTTACAAGTCATTTTATTTTTTCAGAAATTTTCTTCTCGAAGAAAGCAAAAAAAAAAAATTTCAGCATTCCAAGCCTATTTTTATGGGGGCTCAACTTTTTAAATTATAATCTACCTTAGATTTTCAGCTCATTAAAATTAAAATCTGCCAGTTGAAATTTGTCATTTCTTTCAAGTCATTTTATTTTTATCAGAAATTTTCTTCTCGAAGAAAGCAAATTTTTTTAAAATATATTTTCAGCATTCCAAGCCTATTTTTATGGGGGCTCAACTTTTTAATTATAATCTACCTTGATTTTCAGCTCAGTCAAACAAAGCTTTACCTCAGTACGTATATGGATTTGACATGAATGCTTGACCTGTTTCAAGCTTTAATTTACTTTAATAAAATGAAATTTGTCATTCTGGTCAAACATATCAAGCTTCACATTACTCATATATATATGCCTGGTTCATTATATATGGCTCACATGCAGTAAATAGAACACAAGGTTTTACTCTTGAATTTTCATTTCATGTACTAATAGAGGAGAGAAGATGTATCACCAGATGACTTCTCAGGGCCCGAGGCTTTGCATAAGATGGCGGCACATTCAAAGGCTCAAGAAGATGTGCAGGAGGTGACATCGGCGCCTAATAACGCATCAATGCGCAGGCGGGCTCGCAAGCAGGCGAATCCCCAAAGGGCCCCGTTTTTCTGATGTGTGCTCCATAGGTTGAAGGTTTTCAGCTATGGCTGTGTATGAACTGTGAACTATCCTTTTAATCATGCTTGTGTTGCACTACAAACATGCATGCTGTTCCATCTTCAGGTTTAGCAGACCTGATTGTTGTACCGTTGCAGTTGGGCATTGCCTTGCTGCTGTTTTCATTACGCTCTGCAAATCCCATGCTGAGTTCCATACTGTTAAACCAGTAAACTTTGATTTATGAGATTCGTGGAATGTTTTCCGTATGATTGGTTGAATTTCTACATAATTTCTCTAGTCTACCTGACATGAAATAGTTTAAATTTTCCATAGGACGTACTTGCATGGATTGTTAAGGTCTTGTTTAGAACAGGGAAATTTTTCCTTAGTTTCTTTAAGGGAACTGTTTACCGTGAAATCCTGAAAATTGCTTTATGTGTTACAAATGGGGACTTAGCTTTGTTCTGGACAAAGCCAAAATAATTCTATATATAGCACCGTGAGTTTTGTTTGTTTTAAAAAACTTTCTTCGTAGATGGGGACATTCTAAAAAAATAGGTTCTTTCTAAACATTTTTGGGTTGTGAAACATTTGTGTAGACTATAGAGTCATCCGTTGCTGTTGAATATTCTAATTCCAGAGATCTGAGATGGCTGCTTATATATGTTCGATTCAGTCAATCAAATAGATGGCAGTGTCTTGACATAGAGGCTGTGCGTTTGGGCGTAGCGTGCGGCTGCGCTCGGCGCTGCGCGCTCGCTCGCCGGAAATTCAAACCGCAACGCTACGCCACGCTACCGCATGCTCAATCGCGCAAGGCCATAATCTTTCTTGTTGTGAACCGGTTAGCTTATATGCATGCAGTTAAAGATTATTGCAATTATTTGCGTATAATTAGCAAGCTCAAAATCCCCTAAAATATTGATCACCCCTTAACCAAATTTACAAGCTTAATTTTACTCTACTCTTTTTTTTTTGGTTTGCACTAAATAGAGAGCATCCGGTCCATCCGAACATAAGATGAAGACCAATTTAGGAGATACCAAGCTTCCCCCTAAATTAATTTAGAGGAACAAACATCCTCCCCTAAGTTACTTAGAGGAGCTCTTGCACTTGCTGCAATATCCCAAACATGACATAAATATAGCATTTTGTTGGTTTTTATCCTTGAACAAGATCTAGAGAACATATTTATTTATATAACACAATCTGTCTAAGCCAGTTAGCTTAGTGTGAGACGTGTGAAGGTTACTCTGTGGTGTCATGATTAATGTATGCATTGTCATGGCTTGTATCAAGTTGATGAGTTTTATTTGAACTTAAATATTAAATATTAGATTTTCGGTTCGTTGTTTTCTCCGGCATATAACACTGGTCCCATGAATGTGGGCCAAATTGGAACATGGTAAAGTACTAATGAAGCATCATCTGTTAAAAAATAGGACGTCAATACTAAATCTGAACGACACCGGATTATTGGCGCTCCGTCCCAACAATCACTATAGGAATCGCAGTTTATGTGGACGGCCAAAAAACTAATGTCGGCGGTAACAAAAGCCACTGAGAACTCCATCATCTATGTCGGCAGTACAGTCAAGGCCGCCGACATAGAGACTAGATGCCACGCCAGCGATGGAGAATGAGGTTTTCCCCTTACTCTATTTCGGCGGCATCTACATGGCCGCCGACATTGCAACCCAACCACCCCGCCGAACCGGGAAATTTAAAAATTCCCCCCTCCCGCCACTTCATCTGTGTCGGCGGCCCCAAGATTCCCGTCGACATTGCTCCTTCCCGGTCACGGCAGCTTCACGGCCTTAACGGCGACATCCCAAGGTGGTCCCACATGGCAGAGGAGGCACGTCTATGCCATGTGGGCCCACAGTAAATGGCACGGGGCTGGATAGCAACCTATGTCGGCGGCATTGCCTATGCTGCCGACATAGAGGATTAAAAAAAAAGGGCGCGAGGCGGGGCTCGAACCCGCGCCTCACCGCGCGCTGTTAACCAAGTGGGATGAAATTTTTATACGACAATAGGGGGCACTGAATTTTTATATGCCCTCATAAAAACCTATATCAGCGGCTGGAAGTAGGCCGACGAGATTGATCTGCCTATGTCGGCGGCAATTGAAAAGCCGCCGACACAGAGGCTTCAACCCTCCTTTACAAAACTCCGTCGCCTCCGCCGATAGGGTTAATTGGCCCACCCAAGTTCGTAGGGCATAAACTACACCTATTATCTCTTGGCACATAGCCATTTTGATGTAATTTGATTTTTTTTTTGCACATTGCTTTGAAAATCACATACCGTTTGAATTAATTAATATATCGATATGATTTCATACCGGCCTTTTTGCACGTCAGAGGTGGTTAAAAAGCTGAGATGGTATTAGGGGCATTTAGTGTTTAGGAGAAGTGGATGTATTGATATAAGCCGCCGTTGAAAAAGACGTACTGTCGAAACGTATTTTGGTTTAACCACCCCTTCCTCGTGGCTAAGGTAATCGATACATGTGAACTAGTAGTCGGTCTATGAAGAAACGTGGCGCGAAAATTGACACTATGCGGATATGATCATGTAGGATGTGTTAGTAGGTGTAGTGCAAGTTGTAGAACATTGGTTTGCCCTATTGAACCGCTCAGGAGAGCCGATTTTTTGCTTTGAAAGGTCGTCGGTGGAGTCTCTATGTCAGCGGCGGGGTGGAACGGCCGCCGACATAGATGTTGGCGGGGCATCAGTGTCGGCGGGCTCCGTTATGCCGCTGAGATAGGTACAGCTATGTCGGCGGCACTAGGAAGGCCGCCGA
This sequence comes from Raddia distichophylla, assembly GCA_005191435.1. Taxonomy (NCBI): domain Eukaryota; kingdom Viridiplantae; phylum Streptophyta; class Magnoliopsida; order Poales; family Poaceae; genus Raddia; species Raddia distichophylla. Next base: position 1,061,713 of record SPJY01012851.1, read on the forward strand.
CACAGAGTTGTTTCACTGGATGGTGGCCCCAAGCCACTTTAAGGGCCGTTGTAGGGGCTGTGTCGGCGGCCTGTTAACTCTATGTCGGCGGCAATAGGCTGCCGACACAGGAAAAACCTTATAACCCGTCCACTCTTTGGTCACGGGCTCATTCCGCCGCCGCCAACTAGTATCTTGCGACGCGCCGCTGCCAAATCCGCCGCCGCCACCGTCCCACTGCGCGCCGTCCCCGCTCCCAAAATATACAAAAACTTTTACAATCTGTCAGTGTTGAATAAATATTTCTTCTCACTTGGTCATCAGCGCGTGGCGCGTGCTCCCTGCAGGTCGTGGGTTCGAGCACCGCCGCGCCCCCTGATTTTTTTATTTTATCTATGTCGGCGGCTAGGTTCGAGCCGCCGACAAAGATGCCTCCCCAGGCTACGTTTTGGGCCCGCTTGTTAGCGACCTCGCCTGACTGACACGTGGGTCCACATAAATGTCCACCGGTTATCCGTCCGTCTCTAGAGGGAACAATGTCGGCAGCTATAGTCGTACCGCCGACAATATAGAATTGGCGGGAGCAAAATTTTAAAATTCATCCGGCGGACGAGAGGTGGCTGAGAAGTGTCGGCGGTGTCCATATGGCCGCCGACATTGATGCGGTATGTGTCGGCAGCTTTGTTTGGGCCCCCGACATTGATCTGTCGGCGACATTTGGCCGCCATCACTGAATTTTCTGGCCGCCCATAGTTAGATTGTTTCCTGTAGTGACACCTCAGACCAGCGTCATCTCCTCTATTTAGATCGGGGCTAGCATCGTCGCCATCGCCTCCGTTGTCCCCCGTCGCCGCATCCATGTGCTTTGTTCGGCCTCCCCTTACCGGTTCTCTATCTTGCCATGTCAGTTCGCGGGCCGCCCTGCCTCAGCAGATCCCTCCCAACGTTGCCCTAGGAAGTCATGCATGCTTTCATGTCATGGTTGAAAGCGTTGTGCCGAGTAGATAAGACTCCCAAGTCCCACCCAATTGGTATGTAGCGTTTTATATTTCTTGCTAATGAAGTGGGCATGGTTAATTTTGTCCCATGAGATAGAACTAATTATGGCTGTGTGTGGGATTGTGATTGATTTATCCAATTCCGCAGGTGAGTGTACTACTTAACTGGTTTAATATCTTTTTGGATGAACTAATATAGTTACTAACTTACTATTTATCATATATTAGAACATACAAGTCTGTATACTGAATTTAGAATTTAGATGGCCTGCCAGCATTGCTTATCATGGTGATAACCCTAACAGTGACCTTATTGTTGCATTATAGACTAATGAAATAGAATCTGGAGAAGACCAGATTGAATTGCAGATATATAGTTTTAGGGATGTGTCCTGTTACTTTCCAAAGTACCTTGTTTGACCGTTAGTTAACTATGGTATTACAACCAGACAATACATCATTACGCATAATATGTTCTCAATGATCAATCTATTTCTGTTACCGTCAGATAGCTAGCTTATAGCGATGTGAATCTACACTTGTGTATTCTCGCCTTCTTGGACATTCTGCGAGACAGCAACCTAATTGCCTCTTGCATTCTATGAAGTTTAAATGATATACAATGAAGAGTTCTTGCAAGTGCAGCTAGGGGTGGGCAATTTAAACCGAAAACCGAAACCGAACCGAATTAACCGAAAAGTTTGGTTTTTTCGGTTTTTCGGTTTCTATTCGGTTTTTGTTTCGCTGCAGTTCGGTGTATCGGTTTCGGTTCGGTTTTTAATGCGTGTTAACCGAAAAAACCGAGGTACCCGAATGCAATATGACCAGGATTTTGCAGGCCCATCCAGCCAACGGTTCACTCGCACGCGGCCCAGGCCGGCTGGCCCATTCGGCCCCTCCTGCTCCCCTGCCCTGATCAAGTGATCCCCTCCGGCCTCCGCCTCCCCTCCCGTGGGAAAACCCTAGCCGCTCCACGCCTCCACTCCAGAGGCCTCCAGGCTCCAGCCGCCACTCGCCAGTCGCCACTCTCCTTTCCTAGCCCAGCCCGTGCCGCCGGCGCCGCCCCCATCCTCTACCCGTCACCGCCCCTGCCATGGAGCTGCCGGCCCGGCGCCGCCCCCATCCTCTACCCGTCGGCCGTCGCCGCCCCTGCCATGGAGCTGCCGCCCCCGCGCCGCCCCCATCCTCTACCCGTCGGCCGTCGCCGCCCCTGCCATGGAGCTGCCGCCCCCGCGCCGCCTGCCGCATGGCCGCCGCGCCGCCGGAGAATCCCGCCGCCACCTCGCTCGAGCTGGAGCCCTCCTCTCCTCAACCGTGGCCACCCTCTCTCTCCCTGGTTGCTCTCTTTGTCCCCCCTCCCTCCCTCTCCCTCTCTCTCTCTCCCAGGTTGTAGGCAACAAGTTGGAGGCAATGGATCCAAGTGTTCGTTTGATTCTTGGTTAAATTTTAACAGATCTGATGATTCTTGGTTAAATTTCAACAGATTTGATGTAATTCTTGAATTAGCCATTGATATGTCATTGGATCGATCTGGGTATGCTCGATTGGATGAGATATTGGATGAAGTAATTTTTCATAAATTTTTGCTTTGGTTGAATCAGTGCATTGCTAGTCTGCTATTGCAGCTCGGCTTCTAAAAATCGGTTAAAACCGAAAACCGAGAAACCGAACCGAATTAAATTCGGTTAAAATGGTTCGGTTTTTGGATTTCCCAAGAGAATTTCGGTTTCTAATTTTCAAAAACCGAATTTTCTAGAAACCGAATAAACCGAACCGAATAAACCATATTAACCAAATGCCCACCCCTAAGTGCTGCAGATACGTACTACATCCTTACATCTATTTTGGTTTGATTTCACCTCACATCATTTTTTTCTTGCTGATCAGTACGTACTTGCTTCTTTAATGCTATCTGATCCATGTCTTCTCTGTAGTCTTGGAGCAGTGCAAGGAAAAGAAAAAAAATTATCCAAAGATGATAATATATTTTCCTGCATGCAAAGTACAAAGAACTTGGAGAAAAGTGGAAGAAGCTTGATGAGGTGTGCTGGTTAGTGGTTAGGAAATAAGTTTTATTTCTTTAATTCTTATGAACTTAAATTTATCTGTGAACACGGGCAGATTCATCGTTTAGTAATATATTAGCTGAATGGGGACGAACATTAGATAATTTTTCTTTGGATCCTATAACCAATTATTGAACTATTTGGCTGTACTTGGCAGTGCTATGTCAAATAAATTATTGAAAAAAGAAAAAGGGATATGTAAACAGTAGTAAATTGAGGGTTGTTGCAATATTCACACTTCGAAGTACTGTCATGAAATTTAGCATTAAAGCGCCTTTGATTAGTGGTTTAATACAAGCATATCATGTCACGATTTGGACTGGTCATAATATGGGATACATTTTCTTTTTAATAATCAATCACATGGGGTAACAGCTGATAGTATTTAGACTATGTCTTAGAGAATAGGGCTAGGATATCGAATATATTATTTATTCATCCTTCTGTGTCCTATTGTGTAGATAATAATCTAGTTATAGCAGGGATACAAAAGTTGAGGAAGTCATTTAGAACCATTTGCAGGCAAAACATCCGTTCTTCTGCAATGGGTAGGCAGCAGTAAACTACTTAAGGTTTGTCCAGTTGGAGCACCTACAGACTGAACTTCTTTTCAGTTGGGCCACCTGCAGACTGAATTTATGTTCTTCTGCAATAAGGAGGCATCACTATAATATTTTAGGTTTATCCATTCTACATTGACTTTTTTTTTTACGAAAAGGCATGAGAGTTGCCTTGTGTTAATTATAGGAGGAATGAAAAGGCAGAAGCCTCGGTATAAAAGCGAAAAACAACAAAAAGAGAAAGGAAATAGGGTGAAAAGAAACAAAAAGACGCCCACCCCTAGGCGTGCAAGAGAAGCTATGCAATTACAAAATTGGCTCCTGCAACCTCTCAAAAGCGCATATTATTGATGAGAGTCTATGAAGATCGAAAGAAGTTGCTTGCAACCCTTGAAGATGCGGTTGTTGTGCTCTAGCCACAAGTGCCAGAGGGTGGCGAGAGCGATGGAGGATGAGCCATTGGCAGGACAGGCCCGCAAATCACCAATCCACCAGGTCAAGATGCAGGCCCAGTTGATCTAGGAAGCAGGGTTGAGCCTGGGCAGGCGTAACTTGGAAGCCAAAAATTACCACACTTGGCGTCTTCAAATTCCTTTTGCAAAGCGCACTTAAATAGTTTTTGGGGATAATCCTATGTAGCAGAGCATTAGCAGTCATTACTTTCTTCTGAAGTAGCTGCCAGATGAAGAACTTGTATTTGGAAGGGCCCCAAATCTTCCACAATCGATGAAAACCCGAGGTTGTCTGCCCGAGAAACTGCAGCCGGTAAGCCGAGGAGACAGAATACTCTTCACAACCAGTGAAACGCCAAATGGTGCAATTAGTTTCATTGTGCTGTAGCAAAATGGGTTGCAAGCGCCGCCAAAGGGAAGCCAACTCAATGACCGTGGAGGGGTCGAAGGTATGGCGTAGATCATAAAGCCAGTTGTTCGTAAGGGCATCGACCACCGACCTGTTTTTTCTGGCAGAGGCGGCGAAAATTCGCGGAGCGAGCTCACGCGGTTGGTGGCCATCAAGCCAGGCATCGCTCCAGAAGGAGAAAGTTGTCTATTTCCCTAGGCAAGGCTTGTGGGCCGAAACAGAGTAGCATCCGACGGCTCGATGGGCGGGGGGCTGTTAGCCCAAGTTCGAGTAGCTTAGGTTTTGGCAAGTCAGAGCCAACCAAGGCAGATGGCCCTCGCAAAGGATTGAAGGTCAAGAACTCCAAGGCCACTTGCAGCAGTCGGGGAGCAGACGATCTCCCAGCTGACACGATAGTGCCCCCCCTCCTGATGCCGAGTCAGTACCACACCAGAGCCATGCGCGGCGAATCTTGTCAATCTTTGCGATCACGGACTTTGGGGCAATGGTGACCGAGAGTGTGTATGAAGGGATGGAGGTGAGGATGGACTTGAGAAGGGTGAGGTTGTCCCCTTTTGAGAGCAGCTGCCCACGCCAGCCACGGGAACCTCGACCTCTAGAGGGGTGGAGGGCAGGAGGGGCAACTGGACAGGGGTGGATATGGATGCGAGGAAGGAGCTAGCGGCAGATACAAGAAGCGGAGGGGGCATCTCCGCCTCGAGTATCATTGAGTCTAACAAGGGTGGGGAATCTCAAGGCTAGTGGGGAGGCCTGCACAGAAAGGCTAGCATCAAGGTCCAAGAGAGAGGCCTGCGAAGGAGTTTGGCTGCCCTGAGACCCCTCGATGCATACCACATGGCCTAGAGGGAGAGCGCCCTGCGACACAAAATGCACGGCCCCCAGCCGGCGGATGAGGCCAATGGGCCGAGATGCTGGAACGCAAGGCCTCCGATGCTGGCCGTGGAGGGGAGTTTGAAATGCTCCCCCAGAGGCACATGTGCCCGCAAGTAAGCCCACAGGTGGCAGGGCGCGCGATAGCGAACGTGGCAAGGAGATGGGATGAACTAGCATGGAGCCACGCGAGCGTGCAGCCAACAAAGCAGGGCGCGCCGAGCTTGGTGGCGAGGGAGTGAATCACACGTACTTGTCCCAAGACAACCTTCTCAAGGACGAAATGAATATTATAATCTCTATGTGATGCGGATGATGTCGCCAACGTACAACAATAGCTAGGCAACAATACATTGTTGCCATCTTTGTAGACGAAGAGGGACATTGTGACATCCTAATAAATATTAGAATGTCCCAAGTTTTCTTTAAAAATAAAAACCACATCAAAATAATTTATATTGTTTTTCTATATGAAAATCCCTTAATTTTCAAACAATTATTTACATATAAGAATTTATTTTATTAATTGTTTTCATTATAATTTACAATTTACAAAATTACAAATTTATATACAAAAGCTCTCTCCTCGCTTTTATTCGTTCCTCGGTCATAAACCCTAACTTCAGGTTGAGTCCATCTTTCTCTCTCACCCGAAACCGTAATTTCGGTTGACCTCCGTCGACCGAAAACCTAAACCCGGTTCGTGTCTTAGCCAAATTCATCTCACACATAGCAGTCCGAATCAGTGGAGCACACTGACCAAGCCCTTCTCTGACCCGCCTCCCTGCCGATCCTCTCTTTCTCACCTACCCTCATCAAATTTTAGAAACTCCTACCATAATTCTTCTCATATGCAAATTCCGATTTAACGTCATTTATGCAATTTAATGCCCATTTATGGTAATTGAATTGTCCTTAATTTTCCTCCTATCCTTTCTTCCCCCATATCCTCCTTTCTTTTGCCCGGCTATTCCATCCACCAACCAAGCCGCGCCGCCCCTCTCCACCTCCATGCCGCCGCCCTGCGCAGCCACCGCGCCGCGCCATGGAGCCGTGCCGCCCCCTTCTCCCCTGGCCCAGCCCTGCCGCCGTGCCACGCCGTCGCGCCGCCCTGGAAGCCAAGCCGCCGGCACCGTCGCTGGAGACCGCCCACTGCCGCAGCCGTCGCCTCTGCCCCCTTGCTGCCGCCCCGGGACGCCGCTGCCCACGCCTTGCCGTTGCCGCCCTCAGCGCCGCCCCTCGCCAGAGCCGAGCCGCAGCCGCCGCCGCGCCGGAGAGCCGCCCCGGAGCGCCGCCGCCCAGCCGTTGCCGCCGCGCCGCCATGCC
>SPJY01012851.1:1081193-1165855 GCA_005191435.1 Raddia distichophylla
ATGAAAGAAGAGTTTATGTTTCTTTCGTTAATCGTGCCAGGGCCGAAAAATCCAGGAAAGAATTTAGATTTGTTTATGAGTCCATTGGTTAACGAGCTGAAAGAGTTATGGGAAGAAGGTGCCCCAACGTTCGACAGAAAAACGAACAAATCTTTTGTTATGAAGGCTGCATACATGTACTCCATTCATGATTTTTCCGCATACGGCATGTTTTCAGGATGGAGCACACACGGGCGACTAAGTTGTCCGGTGTGTTTGGATGATACGGATGCATTTCAGCTAAGTTTCGGTGGCAAACCTAGTTGGTTCGACTGCCATCGATAATTTTTGAAACCCGGACATCCATTTCGAAAGTAGAAAAATGCATTCCGTAAGAACACGACGGTAAAGAGTAGAAAACGCGGTCGTGTGGGTATTGCGTTTATTAAGAAATGGCATGCCAAGTTGGTTGAGGGTCATAATGGTGTGTATGAAGATTATGGTATTTCACATAATTGGACACATAAGTGTAGCATATATTCTCTCCCATATGCAAATGATCTGCTACTGCCTCACAACACCGATGTGATGCACCAAGAGAAAAATGTATCAGAGGCTATTTATGGCACTAACTTTGACATAGCTGACAAAAGTAAAGATAATGCAAAAGCACGGCAGGATTGTGAGTAGATATGCGATCGACCGTCGATGAACATGGTTGAGGGGGAAAAGAAGAAACCAAAAGCTGCGTATTGCCTAACAGTCTCGCAAAAGAAAGAGGTATTATTTTGGTTTCAGAATAGCTTAAAATTTCCAGATGCCTATGCGTCAAATTTTGGACGAGGCGTGAACATCACTCAAGGGAAGATTAATGGAATGAAAAATCACGACTTTCACATATTCATGCGTGACCTTATACCCGTCGTGTTCGGAGGTTATGTACCCGAGGATGTTTGGAAGACGCTCTGTAAACTGAGTTTTTTTTTATAGGAAACTATGTGCTAAGCAGATTAGTAGGGAGGATATGATCAAGCTTGAAGACGATATTGTTGTGCTCTTCTGTAAGTTAGAGAAGATTTATGTCCCCGGGTTTTTCAATCCAATGCAACACCTTCTCGTACATCTTCCTTCTGAAGCTCGGCTCGGAGGTCCTGTCCAATATAGGTGGATGTATCCTATAGAGAGACGATTGAAAAATGTTAGAGCAAGCGTAAAAAAACAAAGCACGCGTTGAAGGCTCAATTGCCAAGGCGTACCATATACAAAAGATCACTAATTTCACCAACAAATACCTGGCGACAGAGAATAATGTGAATATTCAGATACCTAGATACCGCACAGCCGAGCGCAGAATTCAGTCTGAGTTAAGAATTTATCAGGTGCAAGGCCAGGCAGTCGGTAAGTATCTCACCCAAGACTTAATAGGTGTTTAACGGGTTGTTGCACTATTGTATTTGTTCGACAACATCAAAGAGTTGGCAGCCATGAGGGATGAATTTGTCCAAGTTAAATGGAGTGAAAATCGATTACCAACTGCTGGTGAGAGAACCCAACTACTGCGGGTTGGTGCTGGACATGGACGACCGAACTTCTTGGCATGGTTTTGGAAACAAGCTGCTATTGATGCTAGCTTACATAATGATCTCCGTAAAATGTCGCGTGGATGCATGAGATCATCAGACCTTGTACGATGGACTCGTGTCAGAGCAGTACTTATAACTGATTGTTTTGCGATGATCTTGATGAACTTGATTCTCGGTGATGATGATGTTTGGTTAAGCTAACCTTGTAGGAAAATGTAAGTGTTTGGTTTAGACTCATCTCTGTGATGTAGGTGCCAATGGTTACATGACTAACGCCATTTCGCCAAGGCGAACTAGAGGTTCGGACGTCCGGGGGTGTGCAGGCGACCAGATTTGGTACCTGGCGGTCACATGAGATGGTGTGGACAAGAGGTTTCGCTGTGGCAAGAATCTGAGACAGCTGGAGGCTGGGCGTAGGTCACTTGGCGGCGAAGCAGGACTGACTGGTGGGATCAAGCGTGGTCTGGCGACCAGGATGCTGCGAGGAAGGTGCAAGGATACTTCCGAAGGAATATGGCACTGATATTCCTCATTGGGAGTGAGTTATAAGGTGCGTGTGTGTGTTGTACATCGTTGATTCTCAAATCAAGGGTGGAGGGAACCCTTAGGGTTTAGAGGGTCTCACCCCTAAGCCTATAAATAAACGCGGAGGGGAGCACCTCCTCCTTACACCCCCTAGAGTTAGAAATTTCAGATTTATGAGAAGGGTATATGGGAGAAAGAGGGTGCCACCTGCGAGTGCTTGTGGTCGCGAGAGCGGCTTATAATCTTCCAACTAACTATGAAATGAAACCTCCATTTTTCAAGTTCATGGCTCGCTCTTTCTAGTTCATATGTTTTGATCTTGTTACTTTGTTGTTTTTTGTTGCAACTAGTTTATTTGCCTCCTCTCCTCTATGCTTCTGATTCATGATGTCTGCTTATATGGTTTTACATCTCTTTTGCATCCTAGGATTGTCTAGTGCTTAAGTTCTCCATCAAGTTGCAAATCTGTCCATAACTTGTTCTTTGCGCAACAGTTAGTGTTTGATTTTTTAAAAAAATATAAAAATCATTTTTGATGGAAGTTTCGTGACTTCCATATGTATCAACACAAAAATTTTGAAGTCATGAAGATTCTCCGTTTGGGTGTAGTGAGGTGAAAACCGAGTCCCAAACTTTCTGCACGAGATCTGTGCTAGGTTGTAGTGTTTGATTTTTTTTCTAATTTTTGTGCAGGGCGTTTTGAGGAGATTTTTGGTAGAATGATTCATGCCTCATTGGTTCATAGGGACAAAACATTCCAAAAATTTTGGAGCACCAGAAACACGCCATCTCTCAACTCCATATGAGAACAAATTATGGATTATCTGTTTTTGCTTTTCTGAAAGTGGCTTAAGTGATTTGGCTTGATGTGCTTTATTAAAGTTAGGTTTGAATTGATTCTCTTTTGTTTGAACACTAGACAATCAGGATTGTGATTAAAAAAACCCTAAATATTCCATGGCTCTTATCCATGCATTCTAGGGGTACACATAGTTGTTGAAAATGTTCATGGTTTGAAAGAATGGTGAGTTCGATGAGCATCGGTCTGAAGAAAAATCTTTACGGCTCCCATTCAACCCCCTCTGGTCGCCGTAGAGGGTTTTCACTTACACTTCGCCAATGCTCTTAATTATTTTTTGGGACTAAGTAGGGTAGAAAAAAAGTGGTAACCGTGCTTTATAACCCGAGAGGATAATCAAGCTGAAGGAGAATAATTCAAGGGTTTTAGACTGTATCAGCCCAAAAATTTGTATAGTTTTTGAACATCTAAAATTTTGTTGTATGACTTCATGCTTCCTTATCTAAGTTACTTATGCCACTCTATCTCATTTTGCTACGTTTTTTTAATTTGAATATAAACAAAAATCCCAATAGTTCCTATATGACATGTGCACCAAAATTTCACTAAAAAATATTGAAAGCTAGGAAAATGACCCTAGAGGCCCTATGATCATGATTTTTTGACCATGTTGACCAAGGTGGGACCCACATGCAATCTTTCTCTCCCTCTCTCCGTCCCTCTCTCTCTCCCTCCCTCCCTCTCTTCTCTCTCTCTCTCTTTCGGCCTCCCTCTCTGGCGCCTCTCACCTTTTCTCCCCCACTCACCTATTCCACAGCTACTCATAGGGGTTTTCCCTTGGCATCTTTTGATCGGTACGATGCCATGGCTCCCATTGACTACGCGGATGCGTCGCCACCGCAAATAGCTTGGATTTTTTTATTTTGCCATTTAAAAATCCAATATCACAAATGCCATTATAGTTGACGGATTAGCATAAATAGGGTTGAGCCACTCCTAGGGGGAGTGGCATGGGGTCTTGCCATCATAGCTAGGAGAGGCATAAGGTTGCCCCCTCCCCCCGCCACACACACACCCTCCTAGCAGGAGCAACAAGTGGGGGATGTTGCTCCTACCAGGAGTCGAACATAGCTTTGGGATGTATCTCGTGACAGGAGCTACAAGTGGGATGTAGCTAAAATAATATTAGCGGGAAATAAAACTACACGCTATATTTTAGGCAAAATATTTAGATAATCAACTGTGAGAATATTTTTTTAAAAAATCCACATGAAATGATAATACAAGAAATGCCACCGATGAGAGCCACGCCACTTGGCGGGTGTAGCCCAGTGTCGACACATGGCGTGGGGCACTGGCAGGATGCATAGGGAGGCGTGGCCAATGTCATATCTATGTCGCCAGGGAAAGAGAGTGAGAGAGCTGAGAGGGAGAGGGTAGTGAGACAGCTGAGAGGGAAACATGGCAGAGATATAGAGCGACGAGTGAGAGAGAGGGACCGTGCATGTGATATAAACTAAATTGAAGCACTATTTAGAGCATAGTGGTCTTTAAGAAAAATTTAGAACATATATAAACTAAATTTATTTCATCACTCCTCAACATTGACCGACATGAACCACTGACACACTATGACAAATTGTTATTGATAGCATCTGCCAATAATACACGAGGTATCATGGTACGTAAACCGAGCATTAGGGGTATGACAGAGCACAATGGAGTGATAATACACATGGGTAGATTGTAGGTGTCCCTATCGTTGTCGTAGTCGTAGTCAGAGTCGTCTGGGTCCATGTGGGTTGGACCCGGGCCATCCTTGTCGTCGTTGTAATCGCGGGAAAGACATAGCTCAGGCTAACATTGCCGAGCTAGAGGTGTCATTGTAATCCTACTGGTCGAGCCATTCGACCACCTTTTCCCACCACTCATCGTCGGTGTTGTTGTCCTCGTTGTCATGCATTTTCGCCATGACCTGCGTAGCTAGTGCTATAGGGGTTTGGGTTGCGACAGTGTGACCGTGTCCACCCGGTATGACATGTTGGGTAGGAACACTGGATGTCTGCCCAGAAGGGTGTTGGGCCTGTCTCTACACGGTTTGCAATGAGGTCAGGTTTTTCGGCCTTCAACGTTGCTAGCCGGAAGCGTTGCATGCACAGGAAAAACGAAAAAAATGGGTTACAAAACAAAGATAGTATTTGGGAGATGGAATTATGTGTTATCCACATCAAGGGTGGTGTTGGACTGCGAGAGGCGGATGCGTTAGGGATGACTGCCCTTACCTTGCCTTTCTCACGGTCTACCATTTTTTGCTTGTGTGATGTGGTCTCCTATGGACGCCCGTCGAAACGGTCATATAGGGCCTAGTTCATTGGATTCTAAGGATGCAAGTTACTACTATAAGAAAATGCTGGCGAGAGAGGTACATGGTTTCATAGTGACCAATCAAAATGCAAAAGTGACACCTGGCAGAGAGAGTGCAGATGATCGCTTTAATAGTTAGTAGTCACGTCGCACAGTGAATGTTGGCATAGAGGTAGTGTGCCCGTGAATGGTCAAATCTAGCAGTGTCGGTTGGCATAGAGATAGTGCGGATGGGTGATTTGATAGCGAGTAGCCACGTCGCACAGTAAAGGCTGACATAGAGGGGTAGGCCTATTGCATTATCGCTCTTTGACAAAAAAAAAAATTGCATTAGTGGCATCCACAAAGGCACGAGCGTCATTACAAAAACGGTTCTCAAGGTATTGCTGATCCAACACCACGTGGCTGTCACATTGCAACTATGAACATTTACATGTTTTGCAATTTTTGTGTTGCGTGATAGAGGCCAAACCACTTAATTCAACAACATCAACTTACGAAGCACTCGATGTGACGCACATTGCCATTTTTTTCACAATATCTCAGGCAAAATAAGTAATTTTACCACGTACGCCAAACGTGTTAATTGAGCACAATAGTAAAGCACGTAGTATTATAGTACACGACACATCTTTAAATTTCATATCATTATATTAATCTATTAATCTTCTATACTATGCTATGCACCAATGTCTGCATAATAATATCGCTGTCATTATTTCTAGGCAAAAATATTAATATATACCATACGATTAGCAAAATTGTGAATACATAATTCAGAAGAAACCGGGTTAACCCCTTTTTGCTCCTGGCAGGAGCTATAACCCGCTTATTGCACCAACCAGGAGCAACATATGCGCACTTGTTGCCGGCAACCTTACGCCAGTTGTTTAGAGTGATTCACATGGTGATGTTAAAATTTATCGAGAGTGTCTCTTCTCAGATGGATGAACAGGAAACTGAACAAAAGATCCGAAAACAAATAAAAACCTGCTGCCTAGTCAATCAATCTGCATTCTTCATCTTCATCAAGTAACCAGGACATCTCCATGACACGAGCAAGCAGAATTTCACGCAGCAGGTATCGAGGTTGATTTGATTGTCAGAAAATGCTGTTTTGAGCGTGAGGCATTCATGTTCATAGCTCATGGTGAATCAAAAAGCCCGAAACAGTGTCATATCTACAGCGTCGATGCCTGCCATATCGCTGTGGCATTTGTTCAAAGAACGGTGCAAGAACTATTCTGAAGATCTGAAGCAGTGCTGAGAAACAATGTGAATCAGGCAGGCAGGATCACCAGGCATCGTCGGTGGCGGCTCTGGCGTTGGCGCGCATGCGGTCGAAGGCGTCGGCGGGCAGCGACGGGGAGCCAGCGCGGGCGTGCCAGCGGGCGGCGTGGCGCGCCACTCTGCCGCCGACGTCGTCGACGGCCTTGAGGAACTCCTTGGCCTGCGCCGGCGTTAGCACCTCCCTGGCGGCCGCCTCCACGGCGCGCCACCGCAGCTTGTCCGCCCGCCGCGCCGCGCGCGCCATCTTGCACATCTCCAACGCCGCTGTCTCCGCGACGCCGTCCTTGCTCTTCTCGGGCGCCAGCTTCATGGCGTAGGTGGACTGGTACTCGGCCACCTCGCCGTCCAGCGCCGCCTCGCGGGCGTGGAGTCGGCGCGCGGCGGCGGACAGCGCGTGGCGGGCATGCGCGGGGAGGGAGGGGAACAGCGCCGGGAGGAGGGTGAGGAGGATGCAGGAAGGGCGGAGGTCGCCGCCCAGCCAAGACAGCGCGGCCACGGCCAGCGGCGGCTCGTCGGGGCGCGCCATGAGCGCGGGGACGTCGCGGGGGCGGAGGGGCGGGCCGGCGGCCAGGCGGGAGTAGCGCGCGCGGAGGCGGGTGAGGTCGGCGGTGATGTCCGTGGTGGCGGCGATGCCGTCGCTGTCGCTGGAGTCGGAGGAGAGGAGGCGGCGGTGCGCCTTGGGGTCGACCGCGCCGGGCGCTGCGGGTGCGGGGCAACAGGATTAGGCATTGGGATTTTCATTTTCTTGGAATCCAAGAAGAAAGGGGCATGGGCATGGAATCACAGCAGGGGAGGAAGCAGGGGAGGAAGGAGAGGAGGCCCTTCTCTTTCTCCTTCTCCTTCTTGGCGCCCTTCCCGCCGCCGCTGGCACGGCGGTACCCGGCGTCGTAGCCGTAGTAGTAGTCGTCGGCGTCGTCGCCGGCGAGAGGGCTCAGGAACTGCATGGCGGCGGCGAGACGGAGAGAGCAGAAGGGTGAGGCCGGGCGGGCGTGCTCGCCCAGGTTAATATAGATTTCTTGCAAGTTAACAAAGTAGTATTAGTCACATATGCAACAAGAATAAATCCATAAATAAAACATAAATACGGAAAACAAAGACCTCATATATGAGAATTCACTGATTCAGGGTCTATTAAAGCTTCTTCTTCTTTTCATTTTTCATTATTTGCTGAATAGCAGATGGTTCGTGGTTGTGTGTGTCTACATACATACATACATACACTGCATCATTCACCTTATAAAGTACTTATCTCATATAACAAACCTGATCTACAAGACGATTCAATGCAAGATCATGGGCGGCTAGCAAATATCATACGGCTGTACAATTTTACTCGGGCCTGAAACAAAGATCTTTGTCATCGACCACTAAAAAGTAAAAGAGTAAAATATACGGGCGGTCCCTAAACTATTAGTCCACTCTCATCCAAATCTCTATTCTTTAACATTGCAGTTTTGTATCCCTAATCTTTTTTAAGTGGGTTCGCTCTGGTTCAAACCTGCCACATGACAGCCCTGAAGCTGATGTGACGTTGGCATGGCCGTTTATGTCACATAAAGTACTTAAAAATAGAAAAGATCATAAAAATTTCCAAAAACATAAAAATGGAAAATCATAAAACAATTCAAAAAATTCATAAGAAAACAAGAAAACCATTAAAATAATCATCAAAAAGGAAAATCATTAACAAATCCTAGAAAATCATTAAAAAGCATAAAATATGAAAAGATCATAAAATTATGAAAAGAAACATAAAAACAGTGTTGTCGCCTTTAATGCCTCTATAGTTGTAAGCGCAAGAACTCTTGCATCGTAGCGTATGGGAGCCCTCAAGTGCTACTTTTATTTTTAATGGTTATTATGATATTCCCTTATTTTTATAGTTTTCTTGGTTTTTGTCATTTTTTCCAATTTTACATGTTTTTCCCTTCATTTTTCTGATATTCATGTATTTTTTATGATATTACCTTTTTATGGGTTTTCTGGTTTTATCAATTTTTTATGAATTTTCCTTAATTGTTTTATGATTTCCACATTTTTACGATTTATGGAATTTTTTATTTTTTTTGAATTTTGGAAGTAATTTATGTGACATGGACGACCATGTTAGTGCCACATCAACTATAGGGCTGTCACGTGGCAGGTTTTAACCAGGATAAACCCACTTGAAAAGATTACGGATTCAAAACTACAAATTCAAAAAATAGGAACCTGGATGAGAATCGATTAATAATTTAGTTACCGCCCGTGTATTTTACTATACGTAGAGCATGCAGCAACTTTGTTGATTTATTGAAGTGAGCGAGACAAACCTAACCTACAGAAACATATCTTCATTTTGCCCTATTGATCATTATCACCTCTGTTCTGCACTAATTCAGAAAGCTATGGTTCAAATAGAGCTAGAGCAATGCAAATGAAATATTTATTGGAAAGATCACAACATATTGTTATGCATCCTTCTTGTATGGAGGAGCATGTATCTGAATATGTGCTCTTAACCTTCTTGCAAATAGGGTTTGGCTAAATTGTCAGGCACTAAACAAAGAAGCTTCTAAGAACGCGGTTACCAAATGAGTTTTTATTTATGTGATCACCTTCACACCTACTGATGCTTAATCAATGATGACTCTTACTTCTTTCCGTGCAAAAAAAATAAAATAAAAAAATGGAGCATTACGATAACACAGTTGGCCAAAACATTTCTAAACTTATTGAGCTCCAGTTAACCAATCAGGAGTCAAAAGGAGAAAACACAATGGAACATCTATGCCACAAGCCAGGTAAAAAATATTATAGAAAGCTCAACAGAAAATAGACTATTTTGTAGTCTACCTGTGGAAAAGCACTAAGTGAACAAAGAGATGAGCAGCAGATGTTGTCAAAATTTTGGTACTTCGCGCTAAACATAGTAATACACAGTTAACCTATTGACTTACTATCAGTGTCATACACATTTCACTACTAACTAAAGTGAGTTGACAACATTTCTAGTTGCATCTTTAACATGGAACGGAAAACATATATCAACACCGCAAGCCGTTTCATTATTTGCCATCATCATGGTAAGAATCACTAACATTGCACTCATCAGTCATCACCTTCACTAATTTCCAAAACATGTGCAAGGGAATTGGCTTGCATCTTTTTAAAGTGGCTTATAAAGTCTGTTGCTTCTGAGATGGGAGCGTTCCTTGCGGCCTTCAGTCCATCAGCTTTCTGCTCAGAAAGAGTCCTCGCAGAATTAGTATCTTTGGTGCCCACAGCCTTTTTCCGAGGCTTTCTTGTACCTTCTCTACGGGACAACTGATCAATGTACCTATCATGTAGAATAACATTCTTTACAGGCTTGAGAACCGCTGGGCTTGGTTCAGCTTGCTTAGTTTTCAACTTCGACAATGGTTTCTTTCGTGTTGAAGAACTCCCACCAAACTTCTGTAGAGAATCAGAATTTAGATAATTGTCTGGAGTCCTAGGAGAATCCTCATATGAAATGTTCAATTGTAAAGCACTTGGTGAAGTCTCAAATATTGAGAATTGATCAGCCTCTTGAGCATGGTCAATGAGGCAATGCTTCTTCAGCAAATGTCTCACAGTTTTTTGTGCTGCCAGGTTCTTCTGTTTGGTGGTCCTTTGCCTACTTGCTGTAGGTTCCAAGAGACTTGGGAATTTTGAATCAGACAGTGTGAAATGCATCAGAGGAGAGAGCTTTGTTTTACTTGTTCTGGGACGAGGAGCAATTGGAGTGGGTGTTGAAAGGTCAGCATGAACTCTGTTGAAGCACTCTTCAGCAGATTTCCCTGGCACCTGAAAAGGTTTGCATAAAGGTAGAACTCTACGCTAAAAAAATGCTGAATAACCAATATGACCTACCATTTTAGTATTCCAACATGGCACAAAATAAATTACCCAATTCGGAGAGGAAAACTGCTGACTCTCACTTTCATATGATGTATATGACATGTTCCATAAAAAGAAAAAGTACCAATTTGGTCTCTCAACTATAGCCGCTGGACTACTTTGGTCTCTGAAGCTCAATACCGGACTTGGGAGGTCCCTCAACTAACAAAACCGGACTTGAGAGGTTCTTCAACTAACAAGCAGATAGCATTGGGTTGACTGTTATGGCTTTTGTCATAAATGCAAAACTCGATTTTGGGTTACAACGTTCCCATTTTGTCCACGATAAGTACCCCATACAGCTTTAATAATTCATCACATTTTGAGGAAATGTTCTTTACTAACTATCAGGGTCGCCAAGACAATAATACTATGCTGGAGTTGGACTGTGGGCTGTGGCAATCTTTTGGACATGTTTTTAACCTTGTATCGATGTCTATTTGACAATATTTATAAAGCACATCAACAGAACCTTGCATCATATACTATAAATCCTAGCACCAAGGCACAAAAAACTCATGCGGTCATGCCCATTTATGCATGGCTTCTGAAAAACACAGAACCAATTTCAAGGACAACACTTCAACAGTTTAACTGCAGCATTAAAATTAGTTTTATTAATTTAGCCAAATCAATAATATAAACGGCATTTCTTTAAGCAGTTTGTACAATTAATTACCAAGAAGCTATTGCCATTACAATGAAACGAGTAAACCAATTAAAGCATTAAAATGTGAGTATTGACTATACCATTTTGGAAATCTTCTTCCAGCAATGTGGGGATGGTCGAGCGGTGAAGTAAGCCTGGCACAATGCCATGTCCTGCTTTCTTGTCCAATCATCTGGATCAGAAAACTGTTGAATACCACCTTTAACCCCCACACAGTTCTTCATTGTTTTCCTCAGCATTCATCACTTTATCATCAATAATTTTAGGGTGCATTATGGAATGACCCTTTTCACTCTTTTTACGGATGGAGCTTCTGTGTTCAATGCTAGAAGCAATTTCTAGAACTGCAGGCAATGATTTGGGTTTCTTGTGGCTTTGCTTCCTTGATGAGGGTCTTCCTTCAGTGCTTCTCTTCCTGTTTCTTGTAAGCTCTTCGCAATTATTGAGCTTTAGCTCTTCCGTCTCACTTTTTTTGCAAGAAAAACCAGCAGGCTTTCTCTTGGGGGAATATCCAGGGAATCGTCACACAATGGTTGGGCCTCCTTGTGACTTTTCATTCTTGCTAAAGGATTCACTGCAGCATTTCTCTGACTCCTCCATGTTGGATTCTCTCGATTTTTTCCTTTGCTAATAGTATGGTCAGTCTTCCTACCACACGAAATATCTTGGGGATTTAGTGGCAGCAACGGCTGTTTCTGGTGGGAATCTGGATGGAACTGTGGGGATCTTCAAAGAGGTGTAATGCTTGATGGGTTAGCACTAGCTTCATATTCCTACAAGAGTACATAGATATTACAACACCATTTTTCACAAAGTTACAACATATGCTGTTAAAGGAAATGTTTGAAAGATAGTATCACCAATGAACATATTATACCTGCACATCAATTGCCAAAAGCCGTAATCAACTGAGAATTGAATGAGGCGTTCTAATCAGCAACCATGGTGATATTTGATTTAGCAGGCAAAAGGCACATTCAATCAATAATAGTATATAAATCAAGAAGTAGATGGACAGACTTTATTGGACAAGTAGGATCTCAAGATTTTGCTTGGTAAGCATGATTTACTAGAATATCTTACTGTTCAGAGTCCCTTTTTATATGAAATCCCCATGAATCAAGAGACAAGGGCAAAACTTGGGGGGAAATTGGGTTGGTCTAATCGGGAGGCCATTTTTACTAAATATGATTAGGTGAAAAAGACATTGGTTGGGTAATCCCCAATGCTGTTTCTGCAATAGAATTGTGAACAGACTCACCTGTCTTCCGAATGTGCTATTGCCAAGGTTATTCCGTTGCTAGCTAATTGCTTGTGTGTGGTTGCGAAGATTTAGTAGATTGCGTAGGGAGGCACAAATCGAACCAATTTCTGAAACCAAGAACAGGACCCCTACCTTGCTGGGCGCATCGATCAGAATCTGGCGCAAAGGTACCCTCGTGCGCGCAGCTCCGCCATGCTCATCCCGGCTGCATCGCCTTCGTCTCCACTGGTTCTTGGTAGCCTCCTCGTCCTGGTTGGTGGCACGATGAGGGAAGGGAGAGCTGAGAGGCATCGCGTGGGGCGAGCGCAGCCGCTGGGCCCCTTCCACGGCATCGGCATCCCATTCCCGCCGGCGACGGCGGCCGGGGCGGGGGGGGTTCTTGCAGAGTTTTCTTTTCTTTTTTTTTTTCTTTTTTTTTTTTGAAGTTGGAAGAACGAACTTCCAATCAGTTGCAGTTGCAGCCCGCATGTGCAGCGGTTGCCGAGTCTTCCACTGAAACAGCAAATCTTCCGGCCACATACTTGGATTTCTCACCGCCCTAGAGGCTTCCAAGCTTGGCCAACCTATCCGCCATGGAATTACAGTTCCTTGACAAAACAACACCTTTGACCCACTAAACGATTTCTTCAAGGCATCTTTGACCTCCTCAATAATCACCGTTTCCACCCATTTAGTATTATCCTTGCAATTCAGCTCTAGAGTCAAGTTCTTTGCATCCGTTTTCAAAATAATCTTACTGAACCCCAAGCCCTCAGCCAATTGAACAGCTTCCCAGCAGGCTTAAATTTCAGCATGAAAATGTGAGAGTAAATTATCCAACCTCCCTGCTGCCATCATTAGCACTTGGGCATTGCCATCTCTAGCAACTGCACCCCAACCTCCTCTTGCATGCATCCGATTAAAAGAGGCATCAAAATTTACTTTGACAAAATCTTCATCAGGAGGTAACCACTGTTGGGAATTTTGTTCAGGACTTGAATTTGGTTCTTTCACCCCCGTAGTCTCACAATCCATTACCATACTTGCAATTGGGTGGGTTATATCATGAGGAGACTTGAGCGGCTTCGACTGAACCGCTTTATTCCTTACGAACCACCACGCCCATAGCAAGACGGATACCACAAGTTGTGATTTTCGATCTAAATTCCAAACCTCCTCCATGACATGGAACGGTGAACAGTTCACCGAACTAGGTCCATTCTAATTTGTTCCTAGCACATCAATCTTCAAATTTTCTTAACTTCATTGCATTTAAAGAAGAGATGACCACTGTCCTCAACAAATCTTAAGCACAAAGGGCAAATTGTGTTTACCTGAATGCCCCTTCTTTGCAAGTTTATGCTCACAGGAAGAGAATTATGGATGAACCTCCATAAGAAGTGCTTAACTTTGGGAATCAGATTCATACCCCACAAATGTTGCCACTTGAAGGTGTTTCCCTTACCGTAAGATTGTTCTTGCTGCCCATGCTCAATATCTTTGAGTTTCATGTGAAGGTGGTAAGCTGAACGAACAGAAAAAATTCCACGCTTGTCTGGATACCAAGCCGTAAAATCCTGCCACTGCTCTTGAACCAGGATGCACTTGATAATTTCATCTTCTTCTTCGCAAAATATATCGTCAATCAGATCAAAGTCCTAGCTCCCATTAGTTGTATCAATTAAATCACTGACTTTTGACACTGTACTGCCTCTTCTTTCAAATTTCACAAACCTATTTTCAGATCTAGGAATCCAAGGATCATTCCAAATGCTAATGCTTCTCCCATCTCCTACCCTCCAAATAACCCCTTCCTTTACTAGCTCAATACCTTTCAAGATGTTTGACCAGGAATAAGACATCCCTTTCTTCGATTTAGCATGGAGAACATTAGTGTTTGGAAAATAAAGGCCTTTCAGAACTTGACCACGTAAGGAATCAGGATGTTGTAATAGTCTCCACCCCTGTTTTGCAATCATAGGCAGGTTGAAAGCATGCAGGTCCTTGAAACCCAAGCCTCCTTGATTTTTGGACTTCAAAGTTTTTTCTCTACCAACCCAATGAATCTTATTATCTTTGTTGCTCTGGCCCCACCAGGACCTCAGATTTTGGGCTGTTAAATCGTCACATAGCGACTTTGTTAAGTAGAAACAAGACATAGCATAGCTTGGCATAGCTTGAGTAGTAGCTTTGGTCAAAGTTTTCTTACCTGCTTTAGAGAGAAACTTTTCTTTCCACCCTTGAATTTTCCCCACACCCACTCTTTAATATACTCAAAAGCTTTTTCTTGGATCTGCCCATTATGGTAGGAAGCCCTAGATATTTATCATTGAAATTCTCTATCTCAATTCCCGGACACCGCATGAAGCTCAATTTGTTGTTTCCACTGTGTTCAAACTGAAGAAAATGTTAGACTTATCCTTGTTTACGAACTGCCCTGAATTGTCCTCATAATCTTGAAGGGTTTTCTTTATATTTCTTGTCTCCAAAATTGTTGCTTCGAACAATAAGAAAGAATCATTAGCAAAGAACATGTGAGTAAGCGTAGGGGTATTCAGGTTGAGGCTTAGGCCCTTAATTTTCCCTTGAGTCTGAGTGGCTTGGATTACTGACGACAGCGCTTCAGCACAAATCACAAAAAGATAGGGGGACAAAGGATCCCCTTGTCTGTAACATACCCCAATGTTCAATTTTGGCATAAAATTTTTTCGCAAAATCATGGAAACATCTCCCTAAACTTATCCTAAATAACTATAAATTTCTCTATACCTTTTTCCAATTTCATTATTAAAAGAATGCTATTCTATAATTTTTAAAGGAAATAAATTCCATAAAATATAAGATATTTTTACTCCTCATTTTTCTGGATTTTTAGAAATTTATTTCATATTTTTCTGACTCCATATCAAATTTCTACAAATTTAGAAAGCTTAAAGGGAATTTATGAAATTTTTTCCAAATCTTTCCTTATTTGGAAATTCCTCGGATTACGCTTTATTCTTTTGGAATGCGCCTTCAATGTCACCCAGATCCAGCCCACTGGATCCCTTAAGTCACTGTCAACGGCTGAGATCTTTCGTTTTCGATCCGACGCTCCAGAAGCGGCCACGTCATGCGCCCATAGATTTCAAAATAGAATCCAACGACGCACAGTGTTTCTCCTTTTATCGGCCGCGCCGCCACCCTCGAAACCGTCGGCGCTGCCGTCTCCGCCGCACAGTTCGCCGGAATCCCATTTCGCTGCCACTCCCGAGCCTCTAGGCCATGGCAATAGCCTATATGGCTTCGCCACGTCATCACTCACCTTTTGCCTCTCATTAGCACCCCTAGATCGTCGTCGCTTCGCCGGAATTTCTCGCCACAGCCCTCCAAAACCACGGCCTCCGCCTCCGGCCTCCACCGCCCATCTCTGGCTATAAATAGGTCACCCCGGCGCACCACCTTCTCAAGCCATCCTCCTCCACCACCACTCTTCCCTCGGCGATCACCGGAGCACTCTCCTCCGCCGCCACCTTCAAATGCCGCCGGTAAATGAACAAATGACGCAATCCTTACTCTGTTCAGAATTCTTCAACAAATGAACAAGGCAAGCCGGTAAATAGGAACATCACAATGGTCCGTGCTATCTCCTCGTAACTGAGAAAGGGGGAAAAACCCTAGGATAACTTTGAAATAAACATATTGTTTCAATTGCGTCATGGCAAGATGTTAGACAGGGTGCCCTCTTACGCTAAGAGCATTGTCAACGGGTTCTCCAAAAAGATCTATAAAACACTATTGCGGACAACCTCAGTCTTTATAACATTCTAGCAAAGTCTCTATCTCTTTAAATTTAGAGACTCTCTCCAGAGTCTTTGCATTTAGAGACTCTGTAGAGAATCTCTATATCTTTTCGAGGATGGAGACTCTACTGGAGAGGATAAAAATATAGGGAACAAATAGTGATTTAAAACATGGATATAGAGAACGATATTTAGATATTCTGCTGGCGATGCTCTAAATTAAGTGTAATAAGCAGCATTATCTAGTCTTTGTTTCATGCTATCGCTCAGAAAAAGTAGCTTCTTTCATCTCTATGAATAGTTAGGACTGAAAACTCGATGTCATCATAGACAGACATCTCCATATTTGGTAGCAATGATTTCTTAAAGGCGCTGCAAGAGGAACATACAAAGCATATATCATTATAATAGAGCCAGCAAAGTCTAATACTATATGTATATTTGTGAAATTTATATTTCTGGATTACATAAAAAATGTTATAAAAAATGTGACGATGCAAATCAAACTGAAAAAATCCACATGGAAATATGTAGTTGAGATGCATCAAAAATAAAATGGCAAAAAGCAAAATATCATTTGGAAAACACACTTACAATCGGCTGAGAACATATTTCATTAGAATAAACAACGCAATGGTTGGGCACATAAATGAGAAATGTGAAAGCCTATATAACTCGTCACTATGGAAGGTTTCATGCTATTTTGAGTGAAATTATATGAGATATCCCTTTTTGGGCCTTACAGCCCAGCCAATCCTTGGGCTTAAAACAAGACTCGTGAGAGGCTCCTTGCCCTAGCCGTCACCATGCCAGGCCAGGGCAGCGAGTCGTCGCCACCCTGAGCAGTTGGCGTCGGCACCGTTGCCCCAAGCCGTTGCCCCAAGGAAAAGGAAGGGGTAAGCCAAGTGTAGGAGAAATGGAAGAAAGGGAAGAGGAACAAGGGGAGAGTTAGGGTTTCACCCAAATCCGTGGAAAGGGTTGCAAACTAAGGTAATCTTCTATGATTTCCCCTCTAATATGATGAGTATGTTGGGATTTGGGATAAATTGCAAGCCCTAAGATTGGAAATTGCAAGATTGGTTGGCAATCTGTATGTGCAGTAGTTTGCGAGTTAAATTCGTGATATTTATGTCCAGAATATGAGCACGGCCTTATGGAAAACATTGTAGGCTATGTTTCTAGTTTTCCATAGAGTCCAAGAATAAGTAATTTCGATAAGTGGTTTAGGAGATATGATGTTTTTCGTGCTGTTGTCCTGTTTTGACTGTAGCTGGAATTTCTACCGCACTAATAGAAATTGGTTTGGCTAACTATTCATCTAAATAACAATTGAGAAGACAAGTATTATGGGAATCAAAGAGTTGAACTTAGATGTTTTAGAAATACCTAGAGAATAATTGGTTAAGGCTTAATATTATTTAATGTTAAGTAATCCATGAATTGGTAGCCTATATGAAATATGATATGGAAAGAGTCAGCACTAAATGGTTAGTGTTTGACCTTTTTTGATGTTTGGTGGTATTGTGATTTGATCATGAATGTGGTATGTTGCACGTGTAGGTTCTACCTTGAGACTGGCATCGACATATTGTCCTTTCAACTCCGGTAAAAGAGGCAATTATATGTTAAACATGTAGCGTATTAGATGTAGATGACTTGTGGATGCTTCTAATAGATATATGATCTTTACGTGAGTACTTGTGATATTTATTGTTATATGATGGTGTGTGAGAGTTGTATGAAAATGGAGGCATTGCATTTTGCATCATGTTGAATGAGTCGGGTCGATGAGAAAGTCGTATAACTAGTCGGATGAGGTCGGTGAGAAAGTTATACGACTTTTCTGGAGTGCTCTAAAGTCCTACTTGGTAGGTATTCCACGGGAGTGGAATACTTGGTCCCTGCCCTTCATAGGACGGGTAAGGGTGTGCACCGATGAGTGACACTCTAGCTATACCGGTATGAGCTCACAGTATAGATGCATGTGCATTGCATTGCATCGAATGGATTAGAAGTAATCTGTTTGGAGTATTTGGATAAACAGTTGTTTCTATTTCTAAGTGTGAAGGATATGAATTTATGGAAGTGATCTTGTGTTTCTTGTATTTTTATTTCCTAGTTGTTTATACATATGCTTTGCTGAGTATTCTTAAATACTCACTCTTACTTTTTATTTGGTTTTTCGACAGCATACTTGGTACTTTGGGAAGTAGAACATTGATATGATCACTCACCACCTCTCACATTAGAATTAGTGAACATGGA
This sequence comes from Raddia distichophylla, assembly GCA_005191435.1. NCBI lineage: Eukaryota > Viridiplantae > Streptophyta > Magnoliopsida > Poales > Poaceae > Raddia > Raddia distichophylla. The sequence goes on from SPJY01012851.1 coordinate 1,099,594, forward strand.
CTTCCTATGAAATAAACTTAGTAGTTGAGCGTCATGTATAATTGGAATTTATAATTTCATTTTTATTTCCTTATATGGCTAATGGTTGACGCAAAATGATTATATGTTCTTTGATATAAATTGTCTGTCGTGGATGCCTATATAAACAGAGGAAATGCTATCGAAATTTATAGTTTTTGGAGAGTTAGTAGCATCCTGGGTTCTCGAGGAACCGAGATGTTACATTATAAGTAATGAGATCAGGGAAGCATAACTTTTTAATTCTCAAACATTTGATTATTTGAAGTAAACAATAGAGTATCTAGTAATGAATGGTGGCAATTTGTTCGGGAAGAAAACCAACAAAATTACATAGATATATTAGTGGTCAATATAAAGCATTTTTAGAACTGCAACCAATGTAATCAATGCATCATGGATAGTGCATATATTCAAAGGGAAAGTGGTGAAAACGAAGAGCAAAAACAAGAGTTCAGATTTTAAATTTTCCACTGATTGCAAAAACAATATAGCAACATAGCAGTATATGAGCTCGGAATGCATCCAGGGGCAGATCTAGAGCGAATATGACCGGGGTTCACCATTCAACAAAACAACAACCAGTCAAAAATAATGGTGGTACGAGACACTTACAAAAATGACGAATGCCTTGTTCTTTTCAGCGTATCGATGCGTAGTCGTATTACTATAGCAAATTTGAGAGCCCTTGAATTAATATCATTGTTTCACTAATAAGAAATAAAAAATCATGTATATTGATGTATTAAAAGTAAGAATGGTACTTACTTGAACTTGACATCGTATCGCAATTTACTAGTCTTGTCTTGTTTCTTGGAAAATGGAAAATGTAGGTCTCACACTCTCACTCTTAGCCTTCAAGAGCCAGCGATCAGCACTATGATTTCATAAAAAATTAACACCGATTAAATGAGATTTCTATAATAGATTAATAGGAATATAAATTGGAGACCAGAGAAGTATAATTATAATTAGTATTCAAAGTAACCGAGTATTTACCTCCTAGGTTCCTAGCACAATCGGTGAAGTCGATTTGAGAATCACCGACAGTGCATTGCGGCTGACCGGCTATGGCGCTGTGTAGCAAGCGACTTGCACCGTGATCAGGCAAGGGCGTGGCCATCGGCGACCAGTCACATGAGGCGATGATGAGCGACGATCGGGCGATGGCGATCGGCAGGTGCTAGTGCCAAGCGCCAACTAGTGATCCCAGGAGGATGCGGCCATCGGTGGATTAGCGAAAAACTGAAACGACCCGGTCTAGACAAAGCTGTAGCCGCGAGATGAGTTTCCAATTGATGGTGGCGATGGTGTGCTGCCTGCTGCCGACCAGAATGCTTGATGGGCTTCCTTGTACATGGACAAGACATGTGATCACCAGGTTTTGGCTGGGGGTGCACCAATGGCCCATACTCACTAATCCCAACTAAAAATGTTTTTTGACCGGGTGTCCTATGACCCGCCCTTGCCCATGTAGATCCGCCCCTGAATGCATCAAGAGTATTTGTTAGAAACTATTCATGGGGAAATTTCATCGTCTCTACTTTAGCTTAGAAGCGTGATTTTACAACAAGGAGCTAGCATCCTCTATAAGTCTGTTATTAGAGCATGTATGTAGCATAGTCCACCTCAGAAGTCTCTAAGCCATCTCTAGAATGTATATAGATATTTAAGCCGTCTCTCGCTACTAGAAAAATGGGTTAATATATCAGCATATTAGTACCGGTTGGATTGGAACCGGTACTGATAGTGACATCAGCACTGGATCGTAGCAATAGTAGCGATTTAGAGTTTTAATATCGGTTGGAGGCGAACAGTAAAGTTTCCATTCGCAGGCGGGTACAAACCAACTGGCATGCATGCGGACTCATTAGTACCATTGGAACCGGTACCGATGGGGTTGGGGGTGTGAATGAAGTTTGGCATAGGCGAGGAGGAGGAGGGGCTGCAAGAGGACCTCTAAGCGAATTAAGCATAAAGAGTGTGTTTACAAACTTGCGAATGACGTGTGTATGGACGGCCAGGGAAGGGGCGCGTGGTCGGATCGGACGGCCTAAACAATGATGTGGTGTCATTTTTGACTGACAAATATAAAAAACGTTGACGGTTTGACCACAAAAAGAAAAGGTGAAAGCCAAACCGCCTGCCTTCCTTTTCTTCCTTTTCTAGCAGCAGCATAGCCGCTCGCTCGCTCACTCTCACCATGCCACACTAGAGCCCAGCCTATGCAGAGCGGTTGGTGCGCAGCCATGGCGCCTCTGCGCTCCTCCTTGCTCCTCCTCTCGCTCCACATCCCGCTGCTGCTGCTGCTGCTGCTGCTTGTCCCCTGCTCCTGCCTGCAGGTAACAGCCCCGCCCCGCCCTGCCCTCAACTGCTTCTTCCATCTGATTCTGCCCACAATTTCGGTTCGATTGTCCCGTTCGATCCGATCCTTGTTCTTCGCGCACCAACTTGATTGATCTTGCTGCCCCGCTATTCCTGAAAACCGCGATCTCGGCCTGAGGAGGGCAGGTGTTCGATTGCTACAAACGGTTCTTGCTTCTTGCAACCTGAATTTGCTGCTGGGGGGTATCAATTCAAAGGTGTGAGCTTTTGGTTGGTTCTTGTGTGAAGGTCGGGGATTCGTGCTCGTCGGCACGCGACTGCGGGGCGGGGCTATACTGCGGCAGCTGCGCGTCCTCGGGGAAGACGCGGCCATCCTGCATCAGGGACCTGGCCATCCAGCCCACCTCCGTTGTAATTCTTCGCACCCCGATGTTTCGCTTCAGCTGAGTACTTCTTCATCTCTCTTGTTCCTGAACCATGGGGGCGTTCTTGTTTAGGTCAAGGGGCTGCCTTTCAACAGGTACACATGGCTGGTGACCCATAATTCCTTCTCCATTGTCGGCGAGCCGTCACGCACCGGGGTCGAGAGAGTGACGTTCTACAACCAGGAGGACACTGTCACCAATCAATTGAGGGTAATGTTACCTACATGATCCAGCTCTTCATGGCATGAGTGGCCTTGTTGATTTTATATTTCAACGTGGGATGTTTGCAGAATGGTGTCAGGGGACTGATGCTGGATATGTATGACTTCAATGATGATGTCTGGCTCTGCCACTCTCTGCAAGGGCAGTGCTACAATTTCACTGCTTTTGTAAGTTATATTCTTTGGAAATACCAGCTATTCATCATTTCAGCATTTAGTTATGCCATCGCAAATGCAATTTTAGTTGTAATATTGTGGTAACAACTTACAATTATCCTCTGCTCAGAACCAAATTTCGATAATAACATATCCTTCCTTCTGGAAATCAATTGAGATGAATGTGTGTAAACTTATTGGGTCCTAAAACTCATTATTAAATGTTAGCAGTTTGACAAGGCTCCATAACTAAATGTTCAAATCGGATATGATATTAGGAACCTGCAATCGACACATTGAAAGAGGTCGAAGCATTTCTATCTGAAAATCCCACAGAGATTGTCACGATATTCATTGAGGATTATGTCCATTCTCCAATGGGATTGAGCAAGGTGTTCACTGCTGCAGACTTGATGAAGTATTGGTATCCCATTTCAGAAATGCCAACTGATGGCAAGGACTGGCCAAGTGTCACATATATGATTGCCGCCGCCTCGCTGCACTCGCCCAGCGTCGGGTCGACCAGCTCGAACCCTCTCCCTTCCCTCCACAGCTGCCATGCCTGTCAAATTGCGGCAACGGTGATCGATCGATCAGTGGAAACATGGTTGCATGGCACGTTGATTTTTGTGAGAGGCTGCAGTCTTTGTCAGCGATGTGTGAAAACGTTGACCTAATGGTAGTGGATAAACAGCACGCAAGCTTTTGAATTCATTAATGGATTTGAACTTTGAACTGACGGCCGTAGTAATGGGGACGTCTCGTGTTTTTTTCTTCTTTTCTTTCTGTTGTTGCTTTGGTTGTGATTATTTTGGTACAGACTTACGTATCCGAGGAGGTTGACGAAGTCCCCGTAGTGGCCACTGTTCCTTTTGCCGCTGACGATCTCGAGCAGCAACACGCCGAAGCTGAAGACGTCGGACCGCACGGAGAAGATGCCCTCCGATGCATACTCAGGAGCCATGTAGCCACTAAAATGCATATAAAAAATTGAACATAAGGTGATCTTTGCCTCCTTGATTTCAAAGGGGGTACATAATGCAAGAAGTAGATATGTAGAGCATGCATGATCACGCATCTTCTGATGTGCTAACTTTATGACTTTGTACCAATGACTTGTGGACAGTAAATGACTAGCATAGATCCACATGTTAATGGTCGAAAGTTGGAATCTGTAGATCATATACGTTGTTCTTACTAGGTGCCGACGACCCGATTGGTGTTGGCCTCCGTCATGTTGGAGCCGAAGATCCTGGCCATGCCAAAGTCTGAGATCTTGGGGTTGAGGTCTCCATCCAGCAAGATGTTGCTGGCCTTGAGGTCCCGGTGGATGATGCGCACCCGGGAGTGCTTGTGCAGGTACAGGAGGCCCTGCGCGATCCCTTCCATGATCTGCCGCCGTTTCTTCCAGTCCAGCAATGGCCCTCGCTCCTGGTCTGCCACCCATTACGTCGTCAGAAATCAACATTCAAACAGTAAAACTGTAAGAGTTGTCTACCGTAAATTTCTCCTAGTGAAAAAACATTGACCAGAATAATTGTTGGCTTTGTTAAATATTATGTCCGAAAGTTCATACACGTTTTGAATGTGTTATTTTACGGACCATATACATCTCTGATGTATATAGACTGGAACTCATTTCATCTATCATTGTATTAAAGCAGAGTTAAATGTAGCCATTATATTAATCCTATCCTATTATTATATTGAGTTAAACGGAACCACATGCACATTAATGTGAAAATAATAGAAATTTTCACATTAACCAGAGAAAAAAATCTACACCGTCGAATACAGTGGGATTAGATTATAACGGTTTAGATTAAAATAAGTCATTAACTATAATTAATAAATAATAGAAATAGGAGTCCATTTCTACTACAAAACTAGAAAAGTACTTCATATCAAATACAGTAAAAACATAAAATTTAGAAAAAGAAAAGAATCTATGTCAATTAAAAAACTAATCACATAAATATGCAGAACACCATACTTGTTATCTAAACAAAATTGACACCAAGAAAGTTTGACACGTTGGATTACCGAAGATGAAGAAGTCCAGGCTCCTGTGGGGCATGTACTCGTACACCAGGATCTTCTCCTCCTCCTGCACGCAGCAGCCCAGGAGCCTGACCAGATTGGTGTGCTGCAGCTTCGCGATGAGCTGGATCTCGTTCTTGAACTCCTTCAGCCCCTGCCCCGATTGCGCCGCTAGCCTCTTCACGGCTATCTCGGTTCCGTCAGGCAAACAGCCCTGAAAAACGAAGCAGGGCAATGCAAAGAGCGAGTGTGTGTGTTAGCCAACTTGGGGTCAAAGCACAAACGTAAAACCACAACTACAAGTATATTTCCATCCGGTCTAATATGTATGTAGAGACTGGCATATTTTATATGTGTGTGTCTGTGTGAAAGTAAGATTGGGATATTTTAGTTTGTAAATTGTGTTGCTAATGCTTGCCTTGTAAACTGGACCAAAGCCGCCTCTCCCGAGCCTGTTTTCCTCGGAGAAGCTGTCGGTGGCAGCTGCAAGATCGGAGAAATCGTACAGAGTGAAGTCCGAGCTGCTCTCCTCCATCTTCCACAGCTTGAGCGCCTCCTCTGTTTTGGAGCTGTTCATCGAATGCGCTTGCAGCTGTGGTAGCTGCTTCTTTCCTGGATTGGGGATCCCTCGAAAATTAATCACTTCTTGATGGCTCAAACGGATGAGTGGCAGTGTCAGATTATAATCTCATTCTTACCGGTGGCTCCTCTCCTGAGTCTTGTTATCAGCAGGATGCTGCCGAGCAGCACACAGCAGAACACCGAGATTGACACGCATAGAACAATGATTAAAGTCTTCCTATGCTTGTTCCCTGCATAATTAAGAAGAAAATAAGTGGAGTAAGAACATACACATACACTACCACAATACTCCAGTTGACATAATTGACTGGTTAGAACTTCATTATTTGTTAGTAACTCGTAAATTACTGCGGAAGAATATATATAGTTGCATCGAACAAATGTTTGTGCTGAATTAAACAAGTAGACCTTCATCCTTACCATTGCTTCCGGTTGGTGAAGGTGTGCCACCCTGCAAGCCAATCTTGACGTCCGGCTCGCCGCCGTAGAACTGGTAGCTCTCGTAGCGGAAGTTGCACCGGACGCCGAGGATGCGGCCGCCCTGGCGGCCGTCGTACCACTGACGGTTCTGCTCCTGGAGGCCCTGGAAGCAGTGCCAGCACTGCACCGACGAGAGGTCCGGTGTGCACTGCGCCAGGCCGTACACCGTCGGCAGCTGCGGGTTGATGTACATGACGGCGCTGGCGAACCGGCGCGCCGTGGAGTTGTACGCGCCGTACATGGACATCTCCCCGAACAGGGTGCCCACCAGCGACAGGAAGAAGCTCCGGGTCGTCGCGTTCCGGCTGTCCCACCCGGCGTACGTCGACCCGTTCACGTCCAGGGCGTTAATCACCGGGGAGTTGTCGTCCGGCCGCGCCAGGAAGTCCTCACCGGAGTAGCGGAGGAGGCAGAGGTCGTGGAAGAACGTCGCGTCCCTGTGGCGGGCGCAGAGCGCTCGCACCCGCTGGAACGCGTCGCCGAGGCAGGAGGAGCACGCCCTGGCGTCGGCGATGTCGCCGCGGCAGAGCGCGAGGCCGAAGACCCTGTCCGGGGCGGCGCCGACGGCCCCCGAGGCGAAGAGCGACGGCGCGACGGAGGCGTTCACGGGTAGCGCCGTGGCGAGGCTCTCGAGGTTGGCTCCGAAGCCGTCGCCCACAGTGTAGTTGCCGGTCGTGCCATTGCACGAGTACTCCGAGTAGGCGGCGGCGGCGGCGGCTGCGGCTCCGACGAGCGACGACGACAACAGTAGGAGGAGGAGGCCGGGAAGGACGAGCATGGCGAGTTCTCGCCTCGTGAGACAAAAAAAAAAAAAAAGTGCTATTTTTCCATTGTTGTTGTTCTTGCTTATACATTGGCAAAGTCAAAGGCAGGAGGATGGTGGTTGGGTAAGCTCGGCTGTTGAACGTGGCAATTGACATGACAGAATTTGTGTAGCGATTTGTTTCGTCAGCTGTTGGGAAGTTCGCCGTAGCCCGTAGATAGCTGACCGGCTGACTGGCAGCAAAGGAAAATTCTCTTTTTGTACTGCAAACGCCAGGTAAACGTATGTTTTTCTGTACAGCCGTGTTCAATGCTACTAGGCGGCGACGAACTTTCAGTAGTCTCACTGCCCGTCTGCCGTCTAACTTGTATTTTTTTTTTTTTTTGAGAATCGTCTAACTTGTATTTGTTTGTGTCGAACTTGTTCATCTTTATGCCTACTTTCCCTGTAAAACCGATAAGAAACTTTCAATTTTTCATGCTTAATTTTGCTACAATCAATCATCGGAACACATCCTCTGCCTTGGCAACCATCAGTCATGACTCATGAGGGATGAGTGGATAGCTCACCTCCACCTTAGCCTTGTTTGTTCCAGCTTAAATTAAATTAAAATCTATTGTTTTTTATAAGTCAAATGATGTAATACTCTGTATTTATTTTTATGGGTTTTTAAACAATTCTTCGTAGAGTTTGCAAAATACTTTCTCATATTTTTTGAATTCTTTATAACTTCTTTCAAGGGTCACAGCTTTTTCAGATTAAAGTTTTCAGCAACTTACAGGTTAAACAAACAAGGCCTTAGTTGTCTCATGTGAGAAGCTTAGAACATGTTCTATGCTACTTCAACTTATAATGAATTTAACACTATTCAGCAATATTCATTAGCTTTTTTTAAGTCAACAAGGCGAGTAAATAGTCAACCGTTCGTGATTGCAAGAAAGGTAGCATTGGCTAACTTTGTAACACCCTGCCTTCAGAAGACTTATGGATGCTACCAACACTAGCATTCACACTAAATTTCAACTGGATTTTGCCTAAAAGCTAGACGTTCAAACATATGATTTCACAATAGACCATGACCAATGCCACTTCTGAGCATGCACATAAACCATGAACAACCAAAAATGGAACTCGGTGCCACGCCCCCAAGCTCGATCTTATCATGATGACATAGAAATAACTGACACCGTATCGTACAAGTATCAAGTATACATACCACACATCTAGTTCATAGAGCCATGTTCATAAATAAAATTAGCTAACTGGTTCATTATATTCTTATGTGATCGATGTGAGCAAGATTGTGATCTACTTCCCTCCCATGCATGTTGCTCCAAGGTTCACCTAAAACATAAATAGACGAGTGTGAGTCGAAGACTCAAGAAAATACATAATAGTGATGGCATAAAACATCTTCGTAAAAAATCTATAGCAATAAAACATAGCGACCATCCTCATCGATGCAGTGCAAAATGATCATCAATGCAATGCATTATTCTCATATCTCACCATTAGGGATAAACTTCTATCTTTAAGCCTTTTCTTGCCGGGCAAGCCTTGTAGAGTCCGAGTGGTACTCGTTCTTATCCACCCAACTTGGTCCATCCCTTGTCAGGTGGTCTTTTAGGCCATCCTTGTGGGTACCCGGGGTCTATGTTATCCACAGTAACCCCCCTAGTGCTTTATAGTCGAGTTGTTGCTCCTCTTTTTCGCATCTTTGATGAGTCATGCTTTATGCTAAGTGCTTGTAGATTGTTTATATTTCTTCTTGACTGGCTTCTTCTTTGAAGCCGAGTGCTCCGTTACATGTAAGGAGACTGTGAAGGGATCAATAAAGCTCCTTGTTGAAATTTCCGAGTGGTACCCAGCCAGATTTATCGAAAAATTGGCAATCAGCCCATCATGGGGTGTACCTTTGTGGGATGCAGTTTGGTTGAGTAGTACCTGTACCCGATTGCCGCGGTGTACAGCTGGTGGCTCTCTTGAGAGCATACCATCAAAACCCTTAATCCAAAATAAACTCATAGTACCTGGCTCCAACTTTTACGATAACCAGCAATTGGTCTAACATGAGGTATACCACAAGAAGAAATTTATTGGTTTGGTAGGTATCCAAGTCCCGCTTGACGCGATGATCGATAGTCGGTCCATCATGGGGCGTAACATATCCCAAACTAGGTTTTGCCGAGTGGTACCTGTACCCGTCCGTCGCGGTGTACAGCTGGTGGCCCTTTGAGAGCGTACTAAGGGCATAGGCTTGTAGCTAAGCCATAGTTGGCGCTCGTGACGCAGGGTGGCTCATGGCCAAAGGCGTAGGCTTGTAGCCGTGCCGTAGTTTAGATTGGGTTTAGCCAAGTGATTTTTGTACCCGTTTTGGCACAATGTACAATTGTCGACTCTTTTAGAGCATATCCTTGGAACCCTAATCCGAAATCAACTTGTGATATCCGATTCCGACTACTGCGGTAACCAGCTCTTAGCCCAACATAGGGCGTATCACAAGAAGTTTTAATCTAATTGGCTCAGTAGGCACCCAAGTCCTGTTTAATACAGTAATTGGCAATCGTCCCATCATAGGGCGTACCATATCTCAAGCCGGGTACCCAAATCCCGCATGATATGATGATTTGGCTGTCGGCCTATCATGGGGCATACCACATTCTAGATTAGGTTTGCGCTCGTGGCGCCTGATGGCTCGTGGCCAAGGGCTTAGGCTTGTAGCCGAGCCATAGTTTGTTTACATAGTGCAGGGCAGCTCGTGGCCAAGGGCGTTGGTAGTGCTCGTGGCGCATGACCTTCTTCGCATGTAGACGAAGTCATAAAAGGCACTTGATGAAGAAGAAATCCATGAACTTCCGAACCTTGCGGAAGGCGGTATAACGGCCTTCAGCACTTGTCATGACAGTGCTAAGAACATTCCCATTGGACGCAAGTCGGAGCCGCCCGTAACATGTCTATGTATGATTTAGGCAGTATCTGAATGGAAAAACAATCACTCGGATGTTACATCCGACTGATTTATGTAGATAATTTTTATGATTTTGCTCTTTTTTCTTTTTGATGTTTAATTCCTCCAAGTAATCTTCCTTTTGTTATGCACTTTGCTTGACTTGTCTAGCCCCCGAGCGTCGGGAGTCGGCTCATGGCTCTGTGTCCCAGGCACGCGTACCGAGTGACTAGAGTTCACCGTTCGTGGTTCGGAGCTTCACAACTCGGAATAACCACTCGGATTTATTTGCGATCATTAAGAGAAAGCAACAAAAGTGCACGCAAGTCTTCTTATTAGTTGTAGCCCCCCGACTTACTGCTTAGTTGAAAACCAACTAAGTAGCAAGTTAAGAAACAACTCAAAATTATATGAAAAGATAAATATGATGAAAACTTAGCTTATAAACTGTTGGCCCAGGAGTAGTCCGAGCCATAGACTTGGACGCGCATAGCGGAGGCATTGGCGTGTGGCCGAACCATTGATTTGGGCGCTCGGGGCACCGGCGTAGGCATGTAGCTGAGCCGTAGGCTTGTGCGCTCGTGGCGCGGGTGTAAGCGTGTTGCTGAGCTGTAGACTTGGGCGCTCGGGGCGCCAGCGTAGGCGTGTCGCAGAGCCTTAAGCCGTGTAGTTACGGTACCATCTTGCGGTGTACTGCATTTAGCATATTAAGGGGTATGTGACATCAAACAACCGATTCTGACTTGCAGAATTCAGCTCTTGGCCCAGCGTGGGGCGCGTTTTCAACCGAGTGGTACCTGTCCCAACCGGAGGAGGGATTAGCTGGCGACCCACTTAAGGACGTACCGTTTGGATAAAGTTTGGCCAATAGGTATTTTGTATCCGGGTTGTGTTATACAACTAGCGACCCACGAGGAGCATACCTCCGAAACAGTATCCAAGCCTCATCAACACTCAATCTTGAACATGCAAAGTTGACTAGTGACCCAACATAGGATATGCCATGAGACACTTTTAATGGGTGGCGATTCCGGTCATATGCCCTTTTTGGGTGTATCGAAGCCAAAATAGGCTCGATGTCAACAATGCATTATCACTGTTTGTGATGCATTATCGAGAAAGCCTGTTAAGGGATCGCCCTTTGCTTAAATTGATTTGGGCCTCTGAGTGCTTCACAGGCGTAGGCGTGTGGCCGAGCCGCACACTTGGACGCTCATGGCGCAGGCGTAGGCGTGTGGCCGAGCCGTAAACTTGGGCTCGGAGCAGAGGCGTAAGCGTGTGGTCGAGCCGTACACTTGGGCTCTCAGGGCACTGCATAGGCGCGTGGCCGAGCCGTACACTTGGGCTCTCGGGGCGCCGTCGTACACTTGGGCTCTCGTAGGCTTGTCGCCGAGCTGTAGAGCTGGTTGCTCGGGGCGCGGACGCAGCCTTGTCGCCGAGCCGTAGACTTGGTCGCTAGTGGCGCCGTTGTATCAAAACGAATCAAAATTCTGCTGCGAAAATACAGGGTAGCCAATCTTCATGTAGCGATACGGAAGTAGTCGTTCAAGTCTCGATCAACACCAAACAACACGCACCGTGGTTGGCGTCGAACAGAACATGCTCGCCGAGGTCTCGACCGAGGTCAGCGAAGTTACGGCCGTAGTTGTAAATGATCTCCACGTGGTTGGAGTAACTCAACGAAGGTCGATGAAAGTCCTCGCTGGTGTTCAACGTCCCACGAGATGTGGCAGGACCGATCCTCACGCCGTGTCCGGCACCGACGAGCTTTATGAGCTCGCCGAAATTCGCGACCTCCCTGTGCATTCTGTCTTCAAACAGGCACCACGGTCGCATCCGAACTCAGATTTACGTGTTCTTGGATTCGTTAGGGAGATAACGAGATAATCTTTCTAACACATCTTATATCACCCCGAAACACCATTTGAGTCAGCGAAAAATCGCGACACAAGTTTCGTACAGATTCTAACAAAAACAGATCGCATCTTCTTCTCACGTTCACCTCGCGAATGATGAAGCCGACATCGCACGATGGACGCCATGATCGTCGAATCCGAGTGATTTGTTCCTGATGACGTTTACCATCCGTGATCCATTTTCCATCGGGTCCTTGCCGTATCCGAGTCGAGAATTGAGCCCCTGGCGCACTACTCGGGAGAAGGTGGCAGCGGCGTTCCTCAACCCGAACGGGAGTCCAAGTGAAGTGTTGTCGATGTTCTCCTCAGACTGCATCGGGTGTGAGTCCAAAAAGTGTTGGTCGCTGAGTATATGGAGAAGCTCATTGCTAATACTCAACATCCCACGAGGTCTGCTGCAATTGATCCGCATGCCGTGGCCACCACTAACGAGGTGTACGAACTCACCAAAATTCGCAACCTTCCCGCGCAATCTGCCTTCAAACAAACGCTCCGGACACATCCGGACTCTGTTTTGGGCGTTCTATGGCTTCACGGAAAGCTGACGAAACTGTCTTTCCAACGCATCCAGTGCTGACTTGAAATTCCCTCTGAATTGTCGGGAATTAATGAAACTATATGACATCCAGAATCTGTCTTCTAACCATCGTCGTATCCAAGTCGGGAAGTGAGCCCTTGGCTTAGTATTCATGAGAAGATGGTCGCGGAGTTCCCCAACTTGAATGGGAGGCGTTATCGCAGTTCCCCCAAATTGGATCTGATCCGAATCCGAGAGGTGGAGACGTGGAGTTCGCCGAGATCGTTAGTGATGCAGTTGGTTCTCGAAGCGGAAAATGGCGCACAGTGCCGTGGAAGACTAGTCGATGAGCCGGTTCACCGATCTGCACGTAGTCATATGGAAGTAGTTGTTCACGGCCATCCAATCTCCTCCTCGCTGGTCAGCAATAATCCACAAGGTGTGCCGTGGCTGATTCCCATACTGATGAGGTCGTCGACGAGCTTGCCGGGATTTGCGATCTTCATGTGCAGTCTGTCTTCAAACGGACGCTCTGACCACATCAGGACTCTGTTTTCGATATTCTACCACTCGTTGGAAAGATGACGAGATTATATTTCCGACTCATCTAGTCTCGTCCCGAAATTCCTTCTGTATCAACGGGAATGGAAGAAATAAGATCACGTACAAAATCTATGCCGGCGATTGCTGCCATCGAGATTGATGAGATTGATCTTGACACTGCCCCTACCTGACGCGCCAACTGTCGACATTTGTTCAACCAGGGGGTGTCATCGGCAATGATTATATATGGGGCTATGCGCTGGATCCAAACTCGATGCTAACACAAGACAAGGGATTATACAAGTTCAGGCCCTCGTGGTGGAGTTAATACCCTAGTCCTATGTTCTTGGGATTATGATGATCTGATGATCAATGTCGAGGGAGATGTTTCTCCATGGATGGGTGTAGAGATGAAGATGCCGAACCAGGGGTTCCTTGCCCGCCTTATATAGTGGGGGCACGGTTACAAGGTAGAGTTCTGGTCGGTTACGAGGTAGGATTCATATCTCTATCCTCTAGCCAGATACGTAGTTGTCCAGGATTACAATTGTATCTTTCTTATTAGGGATAAACTTCTATCTTTAAGCCTTTCCTTGTCGGGCAAGCCTTCTAGAGTCCGAGTGGTACCCGTCCTTATCCACCGACTTGGTCCATCCCCTGTCGGGTGGTCTTTTAGGGCCTCCTTGTGGGTACCCGGGGTTTATGTTATCCACATTCATTATATTCTTATGTGATGTGGGCAAGATTGTGATCTACTTCCCTCCCATGCATGTCGCTCCAAGGTTCACCTAAAACATAAATAGACGAGTGTGAGTCGAAGACTCAAGAAAATACATAATAGTGATGGCATAAAACATCTTCGTAAAAAATCTATAGCAATAAAACATAGCGACCATCCTCATCGATGCAGTGCAAAATGATCATCAATGCAATGCATTATTCTCATATCTCACATACGTGTATGGGTACAGCTGAATATACATTTGTCGTTGTCACACTCTACACTCTATCCTATGGAGGTTGACCGTCGAAGCAGGTCTGCCCCACTATCCCGTGGGAGGTGCCTACCAAAACATGACTTCATGCCATTATCATTTTTTTATGCATTCCGAATGCCTAAGATGCAAATGCATACATCAAGTAAAGAGTAGCACCTATTTATCATTCATCTCACCTGTTCAATAATCCATCTCACCCATTCATTATATTATGACAACAAATTAAACAAAAATAATCCATACATCATAGCATTCAATCAAATATGTTGTTGAGTATAATACTCGGTCTAATGTGATGAGAGACTCGTGTGGCCCATATGAATTGATCGTGGTGGTCTGGTGGAATAGTACCACCTTGCTAATTTACAAAGAGTTACACTAGTACGTAATGCATAAATAGGTCCAAAAATAGCACTCTGGGTTAACTCTTTTGAGTGAAGCGAGGCTGAAAACCTAAGAGTAGTGTTATGCATGCATGGGCCAACCCTGTAGGTGGGTTGGGGTCTAAGCAAATTTGGGCTAGGATGTTACAAACTTCAATTTAACAAAACCTGATAAAGGCCTTGTTTGTTTTAGATTAAAGTTGAGTTGAGTTTTACTGTACTAAATTTGGATCTCCAAGAAAGACTTTTTAAATAATTCAAAAAATTATGAAAAAATTATTTTTAAAACTGTAGGAAGAACTATTTAAAACCCTACAAAAATGAATACAAAATATTACGTCATTTGACTTATACAAAAATAACAAATTTTCATTTAATTTAATTTAAGCTGAAGCAAACAAGGCCAAAAAAGGAGAGGTGGCAGCCATATATGGCCAGAGGGGGCTTGCTAGCTATGGTGGCACTGGCACACAACCCATGCAACCCTAGGGGTTATGGGCCATGGGTCCAAAATAGAGGTGACACAACACTTGTCAACAGATTTTGCCCACGTGATTTTTTTCATTGATTCCAGACGACATGAGATAATTTTAGAGGTGAGGCTGAATCGTTTGGAAAGCTTAGTTCCTAATATTTCCAGATTGTGCTCGTTTGCTTTATTTGGACGTCTTATGTGGTTTGGACTTCTGTTTGAATGCAGACTGGTCACAAACAACCGAACCAGGCTGCTTGGAGAGTTGGCCTTGCATTTGGGCTTGCCTGGTTGTAGGAAAGACTCTTAGGACTTGTTGGTTGCATCTTCAACCTTCTGCATTGATGGCTTTGAATGGCTTGGTCAAAGAATTCAAACCCATTTGATGTTTCTACTTGGCATGTCGTCATGACTGTTTAGCACTTTGATGCAATGTGGATATTGTGACGTTGACTGGGGTAGATTTAAAGGAGCGAGAGGCGTTGTGTGCATGTCCATGTTGATGATGTTCTCATCATCCTCTATTTGAATTGGAGTCATCCTCGACTTCTTCACCTTCTCCTTGCATGCGATGTTTTTTATCATCTATCGTCTATTTGTCTTGAGAAACATCGTCTTCATAGCATATAGCCATACACAAAGGTCCTTAACTCGTGCACATGTAAATGGTTAGTGAGTATGAGGCCGAGTACTTGGAAACATGAATTTGCGAACCAATATTCGCAATGCGATTTAATGGTAAAGGTGGGATACTTGGATGGTGTGGAGACTTTTGGTTGAACCTATCCCACCTTACAAGTGCAACAACGCATGTATAGCAATCACTTTGCCCAAGATAAGATTGGATTATGTGATAAGGTGGTACTATTCCTACCACAACCAATTAATATGGGCTACATGAGCCTCAATACATCACAAAGGGGCTGTCCATGCCTCCACCATTCTCCATCAGTTTGCTAGCTGTTGTCATGCCATGCCTGCCACCGCTGCCTTTGCATGTTATTGTGCTACCACTCTATGTGATCCACCATGTCATTGCCATGGCCCACGTATCCTCGTGTTTCTCGAGGATGTGCTGATCTCTGCGCACAACCTCCGTGCTCTGCCACCATCTCCTCACCACACAAGCCCATCGTTTACAACCCCTACTCTCGCCTTCTCTCCTTTGGGGTTGAATCTAGGACAAATTTGAGTGAGCCAAGCCAAGCCATCCTCCAATCTATCACTGTAGACATAGTTAAAACCAGAGTCCTACTACCTTCTCTCCTCTCTCTGTTGCTTTCTCTCCTTCAATCCTATATTTGTTGGGCCTTGCCCCGCACGTGTGTGAGAGAGAAGAGGAAGGTTGATGTTGCACACTTCCGTAAATGGCACATCATACCCATAGCATATGTGACCATGCCATCTCAACAACGAATGGATGACATATAACAATGTTTAAGGCTATGGCGCAAATGCATACAAATTCAATGGTTCGAAAAAATAAATCTCAAGTTCATGAGCTAAGATTTATTGCAAATTCAATATGCTACAGGGAACATTTGTATTTTTAATTTTCGTATCACCTAAGAGTCATAGTTTTTATTTTCTTTTATCAAAGCATGTACCCTAATAGTGCTCATTACCTAACTCAAGAATTGTGATAATCGTGTGCTCAAATGATGTGGATATGCAGTCTCACGCTCCCGCGTTGGAACCCATCCTGGCTGTTCACGTACATTGGTACATGAAAGCCTGTAGCAGATTCGAAAGAACAACACGAGTACTAACTACTAAACAGACTAAAAGGAACATACTACCAACAGCCGCTGGCCGTCGATATCAGCAATCAAAGCTGCCGGTGCTGCTGTTACCTGTACTGCTGCTTGGTCTGTAGGCGGCAGCGGATTAGAACCATGAATCCCTGTAGGTAAAGCTGAAACTCAGCTAATCGCAGGAGATCGCAACCGGCGTAAAGGCCATGTTCTCTTAGCTAAAATTAAATTAGATTAAATTAAAATTTAGCTTGTTATTTTTTACATGTCAAACGATATAATATTTTATATTCATTTTTGTGATGTTTTAAATAGTTATTTTAGAGTTACTAAAGTAATTTCATCATAATTTTTTGTCTCTCCATGTCAACCTGATGGGTCACAATCTTTTTAGATTAAATGTTTTTAGCAACTTTCAACTAAAAAAACAAAGCCAAAAACACGGTAGATCAGAGAACAGGCAGTTGACCGATTGGGCCTATTTTAGGGTACTAGCAAGAAAAGCAGTAAGAAGGACAAAAGTTTTTTATATATTAATTTAGGATGGACGGCTGGATGCCTGGATTACGTTTCATGTGACGATTGGGCAACCGATATTTCAACAGTGACGTGACCACGTGCAGGTTTGAGCTCACTACGACCTATGTTTCGTTTCACGAGACAATTAGACGACCGAGGTTTCTCGGGTGACGAGGCCTGACGCGGGTTTGAGCTCATTACGATTTATGTAAAATATATAAGTATATATACAACGTGTGTGTGTTAAGATGTCCTGTCCAAGCTAGAGATCTTACATCCTGTAAGGCCTTGTACATTTCAGCTTAGTGTAGTATAGTATAGCGTATCGTTTCATTAAAATTTTGGTACAGGGTTTGGAGATAATAAATTTTGCGGTTGTTTCTTTTATCCAATTTTAGATTATAATTTGAAAAATTATAAGGCTTTGATATAGGGCATGGAGAGCCTACAAACTATTAAATTCTTCGATTTAAGAGCTTTGAAAGGGACCAATAAAAGTTAAAACCATTAAAAAAAGGCTTCAAAATGCTAAAACGTTTGCCTTGTGCAAAATTGATCCATTTCCCGATGCAATTTTTAATTTTAATTTATGCTGAAAAATAAATGTTTGCACTGCACCTTAAGAACACGACAGGTCGGAACTAGCACGGGAAGCTAGCGGAGTACAACAGATGCAAGAAAGTGTTTTTAAAAAATAAATAAAGGAGAAAATTCCTGTGTAGTGTGGATGCGTTATGCAACGAACAACCATGCTGAGTTCAGAGAGGAACAGATCGTGTCAGACTCTCAAGGCTGTTACAGTAATTAATTAATTAATTAATCAGTCGTGCGGCTGGCTTATGTTGACAAAAATAGTCGCAAGGTTACTGTCCGACGGACACATCACACATTTTACACTAACCGATCCTTGACATGTCGTACTCGCATATTGCTTTCCGCACACGACCTGGAAGGAAGCATCGTGGGCAGCTATTAAATTAAACACATTGACTTTCCGGCTTGTTTGGCTCAGAGGTGAAAACGTGCTCGAGCCGAGCCTACTTTTTGCCTGGCTCGTTTTTTTACCCAACCAGCTCGGCTCGCGAGCTGCTCAGCGAGCCTGCCTAGATCGGTAGGCTGGCATCAACCCAGGCCCAAGCAGAGGCCCACTTGGACTTGTGGTTGTGTTCAATAGGTTCCCTACAACCCTAGCATTCCATTCCATTCGACCATTCCCAAATCACAAGCCTTCCTCCCAGCTTCCATCTGCCGGCCGCTCCCACTGGCCGCTAGCCGCCGTTGGCCAGCCGCCCGGTCGGCTGCCGCCACCTACCCCGTAGTCTTCCTGCAAGTCTTAGGCCGTCTGTCGTCATCCTCTCAAATCCCGATGGTATCCATGTTCGCTCGGCGCTCGCTGGTCAGTGGTCGTCGTCCTTCCGACTCCCACCACTAGCACAAACATCCGGACAACGATAAGCAAGAATCAACAACCTCCTCCGATGGCCGACCAAATCATCTTTGTATGTTCTCAGCTCTTAAATTATGTATATGCAATCATGTTTATCTATAAGTAATAGTCAGTGTACTCAGATTTATTGTTCTGGCTAGATTCAATGTGTACTCCGATTTACTATTATGGTCACCCAGATTCAACATATCCTCTTTCTAATCTGAACGAATTTTGCCCCTACTCCTTTTGCTGGATTAACCCAACCCGATTGATTGAGCCATTCGCGGAAAAAAACAGAGCAAGGTGCGATAAGGCCAGGGCGGCGGGTAGCTATGGGCAACGGCGAGAGGCGGCGCGGCGTGACGGGCAGCCGGCGACGTGGACGGCAGCCCCCCGCGCACGGCGCCCTCCCCCTCTTCTCCCTCCGTCCCCTGCAACAGCGGCGGCGCAAACGCAGCCCCCAACGCACAGCGCCCTCCCCCTCATCTCGCTCTGTCCCCTGCAGGAGATGTGGCTCGCCGGCGATGCTGCTTGGTTGGGCGAGTGGAGGGCCATGGTTTAACCTTTGAGTTTGCAGCATATATCTTGGCCATGTAATGCTCAAACTTTGATGGCAAGTAAGACCTAGTTGCAGGGTACATGTTTCCATACAGAGGCCCTTCAAATTTCTTGATGAAATTATCCATCAAGTGTCTAAAGCACTCTCTATGCTCAGCCAAAGGGTACGCAAGCCTCACTGCATTCTCCAACCCCTTACAAGCATCTGAACTGATAGCCAGATCCTCTGGCTCTCTAATTGCCTTCTTCAACAACTTCATAAACCAAGTCTAATTATCTGTCGTTTCTGCACCAAAGAAGGCAAAGGCAATTGGATACATCCAGTTATGGCCATCTAAAGCTGTAACTGCTGCTAGATGACCATTCCATCTCCCATTCAGTGATGTCAAGTCAATACTTAGATATGGCCTACAGCCATGTGTAAATCCATCAATGCTTGCCTTGAAACAACAAAAAAATCTATGAAAATATATGCCCTTCCCAACCTACTGAACATCAATCTCAACAACACTGCCAGGGTTTCTTAAATGGGTAAAAAGCATACATGCCACTCTAGAATCTCCTTTGGGCTGGAATGCCATCGCTAAGTCGCTTTTGACATAGACGCCATTATAAACGTCAGAAATGTGCACACATGCCATTATTTGGGCTGGGAGAGAATTTTGGACGAAATACGCATGAATATACAGTCTGAAATACGGTCTGACATGTGGGCCCCACATGTCAGCCTCTTCTTCTCATCTTCTTCCTCCCTCTCGATTCTTTCTCTCTCTCTCTTCTCTCTCTCCCAATCTGCCTCTGCCTCGCGCCTCTCTCTCTCCGTCCCTCCCTCCCGTGGCTGGCCACGTCGGCGCCGCCGCCGTCGCCAGGGCCACCCCACGGCGCCGCAACCGCCACCGCCGTCGCCGGTGCCGCCCCCTGCCAGCGCTACCCCTCTCTCTCTCCCTCTCCCCGATCCCCATCTACTGGCCACGCCGACGCCGCCCCACGTCGGCGCCGCCACCGTCGCCGATGCCGCCCCACGCCGTCGCCGCCCCACATCCCACGCCGACGCCGCCCCACGCCCCACACCGACGAGGCCTCACGCCGCTGCATGATGGCGCACGCCGACTCGCTGTCGTCGCCGCGTG
This sequence comes from Raddia distichophylla, assembly GCA_005191435.1. Classification (NCBI taxonomy): domain Eukaryota; kingdom Viridiplantae; phylum Streptophyta; class Magnoliopsida; order Poales; family Poaceae; genus Raddia; species Raddia distichophylla. Next base: position 1,119,770 of record SPJY01012851.1, read on the forward strand.
CCACTGCCGTGGAGATGGGGAGAGAGAGGGGCAGCGCCGGCTTGGGGCTGCGCTGGGGTGGGGCGGCACCAGCGACGGCGGCGATGGCGTGGGGCGGCCCTGGCGTCGACGCCGGTGCCGGCGCCGGCGTGGCCAGCCGCGGGAGGGAGGGACGAAGAGAGAGAGGCACGAGGCAGAGGCAGATTGGGAGAGAGAGAGAGAGAGAGAGAGAAAGAATGGGGAGTGAGGAAGAAGATGAGAAGAGGCTGACATGTGGGGCCCACGTGTCAGACCATATTTCTGATTGTATATTCATGCGTATTTCGTCCAAAATTTTTTTCCAGCCTAAATAATGGCATGTGTGCACATTTCGGATGTTTATAATGGCGTTTGTATCAAAAGTGACTTAGCGATGACATTCCAGTTCAAAGGAGACTCTAGAGTGGCATGTATGCTTTTTACCCTTCTTAAATCAACCTCAACCTTGAACCTATAGAGTATTTCAAAACTTTCCTCCCATGAACCAAACAACTGGTTTGCGCCCAATTGTCTTCCCTTATAAACATTGAGATATGATAGAATGCAATTGTATTTTCTCTCCAAGCTTTTCCGCAGCTCTCCCGGTCCCATGTTAGGGTGCTCTTTCAAAATGTTGATTGCCTTCTCTGCTATCCAATACTTGGAAGCCATGGGTGTTTAAATTCCTCCGGTGGATGCACACTTGTGCTCAAAATTGTTCATTGTTATCTGCAATGAAATATATAGGTGGGTTAGTACAGAAAAATACAATTGCCCGAGCATAAACAAATTGATATGGCTAAGTTACCCGAGCATAAACAAATTGATATGGCTAAGTTAGTACCTTCACAGAGTTCCCATCAGGTATCACCCTTGCCTCAATTGCCCAAGGACAACCATCATCCTTAGCCTTGCAGTAGCCCCTGAATCTATATCTATTATCTTTTTCTGTGACCACCACAAACTGTCCTTTTATTGCATGCGTCCTAAGTGACATCCTGAATTCTTCCATAGTTCCATATATGAAACCCACTGTCATTGGAGGATCTTCCTTATCATATTGAACAAAGGTTTCACCAGGTATGTCATCTGTAACAGGAGGAGCCTCTGGACCATCATCAAAGTGGTCATTGTCATTAGGACTCGAAACTCCATCCTGCACAGGATTTCCCCCCTTCCGATGCACTGCCACTAGGACCACAGTCGGCAGTCCACATCATCCCCCATTAGTGCAAACAAACCATCTTCATCAACCACTGGATTTGAAGACCCAAACTGGTCATCTCTAGGTTCACAAACCATTAAGCTTTCCTAATCAATTTGCACTGCACATTCATCATATCGGGTACTGCCATGATGGCTCAAAGCTGAAACAAATTCATCAACCACATCCTTCGTGACGCCACTCGACGCACCGTCTCCCATAATTTTGTTAGAGACGCAAACACTCAACTCAGCATCATTCCTATCAAAATAGAAATATGCTTAGATGAGTGAATGTTAAACCAAATTCTAGAGAAAATATGACCAATACGACTAGCTTGACAGCCCATCGCGAATGATCAATCAATCGGGTTACCCACGAACAAGGGGATAGGGGCGGCGTCAGCTTACCCACAATACATGGCGCAGCGCCGCAATCGGCCTCGCCGCGCTGGGCGTCATGATGAGGACATCACTGACAAGCTCGCTGTAACTGACGAGCTTGCTGATGGAGTAGAAAAGCGACAAGACGGCATGAATCCACAAGCCATACCATTCAAGCCATCATCAACTAAAGTTCAGAAAGTTAGTTTCAAGGTTCAAGAAGTCCCCGACCACCAGGCCCAAGTCGAGGGGACATCGAACTCGCTGCCAAGTCCGGTTCGGACTTCCAGGACCAGTACACCTTCAAACGGATGCCCAGATCACATACAACGTCCAAATGAGGCAAATAAGGACTCTACAGAAAGCTTACGAGATAAGATTTCCAACGGATCTAACCACGCCCTCAAATTCAATCCGAGTCAACAGGAATCGTAAAAACAAGCTGACAGACAGAAACTTCCCGACGCTGCGTTGCCGTATTTTTAGGCCCAAAGCCCGTGTACCCCTAGAGTTATGGTTGAGCACGTGTGGGCACTTGTTTGGGCGCCCTTCCTATGGCCGTCACCCTATATAAGTTCCCCGCCGTGCTTCGTATTAGTTGAGTTTTGTTTAGTTGATTTCGTCACTGTCGTGTGAGATTTCGCCTTGTTTTTCTTGTGTCGGCTAGACCAACAGGACCAAGTTTCTGAACCCCATTATACTTAATCTATATTCACAATTGTGATTGCTTATCTTGTGTTCTTGCTCGTTCTTGGTTGCCTGTAGAAATCGTCCTTCGTGGACAGGTCGATCGTGCCTCTAGTTTGGTCGATAACAATCGTCGTGGTGGTTTAGCGATTGCCGGGATTTTCAGTTCCTTTGCGGGGTTGGAAGCCGGATCGTTTAGGTCTCCGTGACACCTACCGAGTTATCTTTACCGTCTCTCACCAGAAGATCGGGACCCCGCGCCCGCGCCCATCAAGTGGTATCAGAGCATCCGGTTGCCTGGTGAGAATTTTTGTTTAGTAAATTGATTTCATACCTAGAGTCCAGAAAATTGGCACACACACACAAAAAAAATTCCAAGCCCTTTGAGCCCTTACTGCTACCGCATAGTTTAATTCTTGTCGAATTTGCAATGCATCGTCGAGTCGTTGCTGGTCTTAGTGTTTGATCTTTAGAGTTTCGAGTTCGAGTCATGTTTTTGTCACAGTGTTCATCGTGTTCTTATTCATAACTGTCATGCTATATTCCACCCGATCATATCTTTCTAAAAAATAGCAGATTGGTTTTCCAAAAAATAGCGGATTGATTACCTTGCAAGAGTCTCACATTTTCCACTACCAAAACACCTTCTATATCCCCCTGGCCGAGCCCCACCCCTCCCCCATCTCGGCCAAGCCCAAAAAGAAACTTCAAAACCGTTTCCAATTCATCCTTGTGTGCAATTTTGTCACTGTTGCAGTAAAACAGTCATAACTTTTGCATACGAACTCGGATTTGAATGTTCTTGTGCTCGTTGGAAAGATATCAAAATTTCCTATCAGATCCAACTTTGCCTTGGTCGAAATTAAGATTTCCAAATTCGGCCTCTAACAGTGAGAAAACTTGTCATCTTTGTTAGGCTGAATTCGTATTCACTTGTATCCAATTCGGTGTTTTGCCCATATCTCTCTCATATAAACTCGGATTTTGATGATCTTGGATGTTTTGGAAAGATTACAAGATCCTCTACAACTTTTGCATAGAAGTGTTTCTCAAATTCAGAGTGTTTGGGGTCCGTAATTGCGTCTAGAAGATTGTTTCTTCTGCTGTCCCGTTCGAAAAGTTGGAAAAAAAGAGGCAAGTGCAAAGAAAAAGCCGCACTATAAAAATAAGAAAAGGCAAGTGCAAGAAAAAAAGAAAAGAAAAAAACCATACTAAAAAAAGGAAAAGAAAAAAAACCATACTAAAGAAGTGAAAAAAATTGAGCTTGTTTTGAAGTGTATTAGTTGGATTCTCGTGACGACGTCTGTGATTAGGCTCGCGTATCTATTACGGTCTAGCCTAGGACCAGTATAGTACCGCCGTTGAATACTTATTCAACATGTATTAACTAGTGTGGTTTTAGTACTTCATTTGCTACATATTAAAGCCTGTCCAAACTCCACTTTCTACTAACCAAGCAGGGACGGATTCTAGCCATCGCTTTACCACCTCGTGATTCGAAGTTATCACCGACCAGTTGCTGATCGTACCTACTGCTTGCGTGGTAAGAACTGGTAAGAGCAAAAGATAGGTTAGAGAGAGTTTTGCCACTCACATAACCCAGTAGAGCATAGGATATATATATACATCTGTGTATTTTCCTTGTTTCTGCTAACAATGACAGGATCACATGGAAAGAAAGATAACGAAGATGACAAAGAACAATTGAAAGATGTGCCGCCTATAGAACTTGAAAATAGGGATGATGACATCGAAGAGAGGAACCAACGACATAATCATTTTCAAACAAGATTCGTTGTCAAGGATCACTCTGTCCAAGTCATTATTGATGGAGGTAATCACAATAACCTCGCTAGCATGCATATGGTTGAGAAGCTTGGCTTGATACTGAGTCCACATCCACATCCTTACGTGATTAAATGGTTCAACTCTTGTGGTAAGCTGAAGGTAACGAAAACCGCTCGAGTACCCATCTGCATTGGTTCTTATCATGATCATATTAATTGTGATGTTGTACCTATGGATACATGTTCACTGTTATTAGGTAGGCCATGGTTGTATGATAGAGATGTTGTTCATCATGGTAGAACTAATAAATATACATTCAAGTTTAAAGATAAGAAAATTGTGCTAGAACCTATGACCCCTGCTGAAATAACCAAAACTAATGTTGAAAGAGCAAAAAGAGAAAAGCAGGAATGTGCTAAAATTGAGAAACATGATGTTGCTAAAAAGAATGAACCATGTGAAAATAAATATGAAATTACATTGAAAAGTTCTGTTCTCTTAGATAAAACAAATTGTGTAAATCATGAAATAGCTAAAGAACCATTCAATGACTTAAAAGATCTGTCTATTATTTTGCCACCTGTTATTCCTAACCTTTTGCAGGACAATATGCTCGAGTCGAGGACGACTCAAATTCAAGAAAGGGGGGATGATGAGAACATATCTGACGAGCTCGCTATCACTTACGAGCTTGCTGATGGAGTAGAAAAGCGACAAGACGGCATGAATCCACAAGCCATACCATTCAAGCCATCATCAACTAAAGTTTAGAAAGTTAGTTACAAGGTTCAAGAAGTCCCCGACCACCGGGCCCAAGTCGAGGGGACATCGAACTCGCTGCCAAGTCCGGTTCGGACTTCTAGGACCAGTACACCTTCAAACGGATGCCCAGATCGCATATGATGTTCAAATGAGGCAAACAAGGACTCTACGGAAAGCTTACAAGATAATCTTTCCAACGGATCTAACCACGCCCTCAAATTCAATCCGAGTCAATGGGTATTTTTGGGCTCAAAGCCCGTGTACCCCTAGAGTTAGGGTTGAGCACGTGTGGGCACCTATTTGGGCGCCCCTCCTATGGCCGTCGCCCTATATAAGTTCTCTGCCGTTGTCGGTGTCTAGGAAACGCGCTCCGGCAGAGCCGCGAGACCACGGACCGGCAGACGAATTTGTAGTTGGTGTGAGGCCCAACGACCACCCTTCTCAGCAGCCCGGGGCGGCGGCCAAGCCTGCGGGGGCTGAAGCCGCGCTGCTTTCCCGGACAAGGGCCTGGTGCGACTTGACGATCCGGGTACAGATCCTTCGTACAGAGGGAAGGAGAAGGAAAACGATACGAACCGTGAAGACACCAGCGATTTACCCTGGTTCGAGCATCCACTGCCGGGTAATAGCTCTATTCCAGTCTTGTTGATTATATAGTGGAAATCAGTACAGAAGTGCCGAGACCGGGCCTGGGGGCACCGATCCCGAGCTTACAGTGGTGGCGACTAAGGACTAAAACTACTTGCTAAGGAAGCTTCGGATGCGGGTGTTGCTCGAGCTTGGGTCAGATAGAATCGGATCGCCTCGAATGTCCAGGAATCCTCCTTTTATAGGAGCGGTGGGTCGCCCGAAGCTGATGTGGCGGGCCCCGCGCCGGTCTTTGCTTTATTGAACGAGTCTCTTGTCTCGTTCTAGGGTCCTGTCGGGTCTCGAGCCTGCAGGGAGAAGCTGGTCGGGTTAGTACTGGACACGTGTTTGTCTTAACATGCCGATACAGAGGAGAAAACTTCTTTAGGGAGAAAGCACTTTCCCTTTATCCCCGATATAGCATTTACTGGACCGAGCCAGCCTCGCGCCGCCCGTTGGGGCCGGAGAAAATATGGCAGGGTACGATAGCTGTAAAGGCCTGCCTACGAACAGGCGGGCCGTTCGCGGAGTCTTCCTCCGGGCTGAGGGAAGCCCGGGAGGTATGCCAAGCCCCTGGCAGAGACCCAGAACAACGTGGTTGACCCGGTCAAGCTCGGGACGGACCCTGACGGGCTAGGCACCTGGCCAAGAGGCTCTTTGGATTTCCCGCACGCACGGTGGGCTGATACGGAATCAGCCCAGGCCCACCTCGAGGTGGGCCGCTTATTAATCACCAACAGCCGTGCTTTGTATTAGTTGGGTTTTGGTTAGTTGATTTCGTCACTGTCATGTGAGATTTCGCCTTGTTCTTCTTGTGTCGGCTAGACCAACAGGACCAAGTTTCTGAACCCCATTATACTTAATCTATATTCGCAATTGTGATTGCTTATCTTGTGTTCTTACTCGTTCTTCGGTTGCCTGCAGGAATCGTCCTTCGTGGACAGGTCGATCGTGCCTCTGGTTTGGTCGATAACAATCGTCGTGGTGGTTTAGCGATCGCCGGGATTTCCAGTTCCTTTGCGGGGTTGGAAGCCGGATCGTTTAGGTCTCCGTGACACCAACCAAGTTATCTTTACCGTCTCTCACCAGCAGATCGGGACCCCGCGCCCGCGCCCGCGCCCATCACGTCACGTCCCCTTCCTCCGATTCGCTAAGCGCGTCGCCGCCCTGCGGCTGACGGGCTCCCGGCAGCAGCCTGCTCCCTACCGCCGATCCCTCCCGCGCTGGGCGTCATGTCCCCTTGGCTGGGGGCATCGCCGACGATGCTGCTTGGTTGGGCGCGTCGCTGCCGCTCCTTTGGCTGAGCCCTCACAAACCAGTTTGTTTTTGATCTCGTGTCGATCGATCTTCCCACGAATGGCTCAATCAATCGGGTTGGGTTAAGCCAGCAATAGGAGCAGGGGCAAATCGGTCAGGGCACATAAGAAAATAAAGAAAAAGAATAGAAACGGATTAATAATGCTGAAAAAGAATTCCAAATGAGTAAAAATGAGCTTAATGGCACTGAGTAAGAAATTTGCAACCCGGTGACGCGGTGGATCAGGCTCGCGAAAGTAATGCGTAGGAGACAAGGCTTGCGAATTGAGTGGCGTGTGGGTTAAAATCCCCCCTTCAACCCTAGCCTTCCATTCCATTCCCAAATCACAAGCCTTCCTCCCGTAGCTTCTCGATCTGGATATTGGTGGCCACCGTCCCCGTCTATCGGCAGCTTCGCCATGGTCCTCTCGGCTTCCGTCTGCCGGCCGCTCCCACTGGCCGTTGGCCAGCCACCACCTACCCCGTAGTCTTTCTACAAGTCTTAGGCCGCCTGCCGTCATCCTCTCAAATCCCGATGGTATCCATGTCCGCTCGGCGCTCACTGGTCAGTGGTCGTCATCCTTCCGACTCCCACCACCAGCACAAACATCCAGACAACGATAAGCAAGATCATCAACAACCTCCGATGGCCGACCAAATTATCTTTGTATGTTCTTAGCTCTTAAATTATCTATTAGTAATAGTCGGTGTACTCAGATTTATTGTTCTGGCTACATTCAATGTGTACTCCGATTTACTATTATGGTCACCCAGATTCAACATATCCTCTTTCCAATCTGAACGAATGGATGCAGCATTCAGACTGGGCTGCTGTGCCTAGGCCCGATGAGCTAAACGAGCCGCTTGCGAGCAGGGGACGAGCCGAGTCGATCCATACTTGGAGCTCGTCAAGAGCAATGAGCCAAGCCTAGCTCGGCTCGTTCCTGACCGAGCTAGGCTTAGCTAGGCTCGTTTGTACCTCTAACTCTAAGATTAATTACCATCACACACATATCCTCATAATAATCGATAGCACACGACATACATACAATATTGGGCATAATTTACATATAACAAAATGGTATGAACTGTTGTCCATACAATAAGTTCAACATCAAAGTATCATCGTAGCAGAAAAACATAAAATAACATAGCGAAATACTTATTATAATGAAACCAAAATAAATGCAAGTGAGTATGGCTCATAACCCAAGGTCAACTGATTGAAAATCATAACATCGCATCTTGCGTGCTAGAGTCGTCATGCACCACTCGAAGGTAGTACTGAAGTGCGGAATCTCCTTCACCTAAACTTGCAGTATACTCATTGAGTACAGAAGGTACTCATAGCACTAGGAGGTAATATATCCTCAACTATAAATGTCATGTATCAAAGGAGGGCTCAAAAGGTTACTTTTGGCATAATTGGCATTTACAAGACATAAACATAACTAAATTGTAGACTACATTTTAGTGAACATATTAAGAAGACATAACCATATCATAATCATCTTTATCATCATCAAATAATCCATTGGGCTCTAATCCCCTTGATTTCTATCCGATCATACCCAACCCATCAATGCTCTCCATCCAAGCATACACCACGAGCTACTCGGTGCTCGAAGAAGATTCCACAACCCAAACCAACTCACATACTAACAACGGTGGCTAATAAGTCAAGCATTCGCCCTTAAATATGGACCCGACTGTTCGAGCAGTTCAACTTTTTGCAAAGGTATACGTTTTTACCCACACGACATAGAAAGCTATGCTGAACTCTCTTATATGTACATGTCAGTCCAATGGGTCACCCGATAACTATAATCCAATGCCACACACGTCGTGTTATGGTTTGAAGGAGTTAACCATTGTTATGAACGATTGAACGCTATTCATGGGCTTCTATCCAGCACCATGAACCCCCGGAAGTAGCTAGCTGTTGTCCCCATACAAAACTCAAGCAAAATAAACAACAAAATGAACAAAAATTTATAATAGATTATAACTATAAAAAGTCCATATCAACTATAATGCTAAAAAAGAGTTTATATTAGCTAAAATAAAATATAAAATGTACATAATTATAATAGAAAGTAATAAAAGATTTCATATTTGTCTATCGTGACAGACACAATAAGCTAGCTCTACCACCAATAAAGATGATGTGGAGACCAAACAGAATATAGAGATTGAGATAACCTCAGTGGTAGTGTGAGATAAAAAGATAACCACATTAGACTTAGATTGTATTATAGCTTATCATTATTCTAAGGACTACACATATCCTTCTTATTGGATATGAACTATAATACTAGCTAGAGTTCACATCTACCAAAAGTCTTTTACTTTTTGATATAAATCCAGCAGTATAAATACACGGGACACCCTACTCATCGCCAAAAAAAAAGGACAGCCTCCGAAGTCCAAAATTGCGAGAGAAGGTTAAAAAGTCGGAGTAATTAACATGTGTGATGCGTATGGGTGTTTCTTGCATCAGCTATATATGCTACCCTATCCTGCTCCCTCCTTTTGGCATGTCTGAAAATCTGGTGTTTTTTATCACAATAAATCCTGTACAGTTACGAACCTAGCACAAATCAATTAACCAAAGCGAGATCAACTACCCCTTACAGTTGGCTCCCTCTATCTACCGTCCTGTTCAGTCAAGGTAACGTTGCTGATGCTGTGCGACTCGTTGAAAGAGCTCGACGAGTTTACGAAGCTGGAGATCCTCACATTGAAGTACGCTGGCTGCCTAGGCTCCGGCAGGGTCAGCCCCTCGCTGCCGAGCATGGCGACGATGTCGGACATGTTGGGCCGGTCGTCGGCGCTGTCCTGCACGCAGAGTAGCGCCACTTGGACGGTCTTCACCACCTCCGGCACCGGGAAGTCCTCCCCCAAGACGGGGTCGACCACCTCGTGCCATTTCCCTTCTTGCCACAGCTGGTACGCCTGAAACGATTCAGAAAAATTCAGTCACCATCCCAGGTAAACAGGAATGCAGCTCTTCAAATGCACGCCTTGTACTTACATATCCTGTGAGGTTGAGAAATTTGCCGTACTGGTAGAAGCCTGCAGTCCTCTTCCCACTTATGATCTCTAGAAGCAGGACGCCAAAGCTGAAAACATCGGATTTGGTGGAGAAGAGGCCCTCGGAAGCATACTCGGGAGCAATGTAACCACTGATATATAAGCGACGCAAAAGGAAAATGGCATCACCATATTAGCAAACGCGATGTACGTATGGCCGAACATTTGCTGACACTGTAAGCAACTAAGCATGGTTATCTGCTGTACTTACTGTGTACCCACGACCCTGGTCGTGTTCGCTTCCGTGACATTCGAGCAGAATATCCGCGCCATACCAAAGTCAGAGATCTTGGGGTTCATGTCGCGATCCAGGAGAATGTTGCTCGCCTTTAGGTCTCTATGGATGACTCTCAGGCGAGAGTGCTTGTGCAGGTAGAGAAGCCCCTGTGCGATGCCATCGATTATCCGGAAGCGACGCTCCCAGTTCAGTATCGCCCCCTTCGCATTGTCTGCAAGATACCAGTTTTCGCTAAGCATGCGTCAGCTACAGCCAACAAAAACATAAGATTTTGAGGACGGGAAATGTGGGGGGCGATTGATTGATGGGCGCGCACCGAAGATGAAGCAATCAAGGCTCTTGTTGTGCATGTACTCGTATATGAGCATCTTCTCGTCGGCCTGCACGCAGCAGCCCAGGAGCCTGACCAGGTTCGTGTGCTGCAGCTTGGCGATCAGCTGAATTTCGTTCTTGAACTCCATCAGGCCCTGCACCGAGCACGAGGAGAGCCTCTTGATTGCGATCTCGAGCCCACCAGGCAACTCACCCTGAAACACAAAAATTACACTCACTATATATCAGGCTATAAACAATCGTAGTATACCAAATGCGTTGGTTTTTTTTCTTCGATAAGGGAAATTTTATTCAATTCAAGGTATTTACATCAAGCTGATACAAACTCCTTGAATCAGTATTGTACGACAGACATCAGTATGCATGCAGCGCAAGAATGGGATTTTTTTGTACCTTGTAAACAGGGCCGAAGCCACCCTGGCCAAGCTTGTTGTCGTCAGAGAAGTTGTTAGTGGCATCGGCTATCTGGTCGAAGTCGTAGAGCGAGAACTCGGAGTCGCTCTCCTCGATCCTCCAGAGCTTGAGCACCTGCTCCATCTCCATGGACATGGTCGGCATGCTCACCCTCCCGGACAAGTTGATCACTGATCAAACATGACGTCAGTGATCGACAAAACCCAGCCGAATAGCGAGCATGCATGCATGCATGCAAAATAGTATCAGCATTGTGTGGCAGAAACGTATTGTATTGTACGACGTATTACCTCTTCTTCTTCGCTTCCTGATCCAGAGGAAGCACACCAGAAAGCCACAGAGGAGCACGGCGACGGGGACTACTGTCGCGACAATCCACAATGTGCTGTTGCCTCCTGCATTAATTACCGTCAGATTTTCTTAAGATAATGGGGAAAAAAGTTTGGGTTTCTACATTATACAGCATTAACAATAGACAGATACGACTTATCCTACAATAGTTGAGAGATAATAGTGAATCTAATCTTGGACCCACTAAACCACCTAATCATGGATACCATTAATTTAGAATGTGTTTGATTGCTTAAACGAGACTAAACGGAATGGTATGGTATATGGCTCAACCGTTTGGCTGGTGAGATAGAATGTTGCGGTTCCTCATACATATGTTTGGTTGGTGGGATAGAGTGTGATTGAATGTATTTGGTTGGTGGGATGGAATGATATATGCAGAATAGTTCAAGTTTAGAGACTATTATCTGATTATATTGTACGATGCGGTTTGGTCATTTTTGTCGAATGATCTCGTACAACTTTTGTTCTATCCTGTTTCATTCCATCTGGTACTACTGTTTCATTCAACTTAGTAGTACCAATCAAACACACTCTTAATGCTTACTTTGCTTAGAGGTTACATCTAACTTGTAGATAAATTTGAAACATCCACAATAGGTGTAAGCAATATAAGTAGGAGATCAGAGAGTACTTAAAGACAGTTCAGAGGCTCTCGGGGAATGTTTTAAAAAAGTACTCCTACATAGCCAAGTTGAGACTTGAGAGCCTTGTTTTTTAGGACTTAAATTAAAATTAAAGTTATCGCTGAAAATTTTAATTTTTTACAAGCTAAACAATGTGGTATTTTGTAGTAGTATTTTGTGAGGTTTTAAGTGGTTCTTCTTGGAGTTTCTAAAATAATTTTATGAAATTGCTCCTCATCACTTGAAAATAGATGAAATCTTAGTTGACGTATTTAAATTAGTAAATAACTAAATTTACATATGATTTAATGTTGTAAAAAGTGTACAATTTAACTATAATTGTTTGTACTACTTTAGCACATATCTTCAGTTCTATAATATATAGTCTCTTGTGCACCTTGTCTTTTTTTTTCTTTTGAATGAACTTCCAATAACTAAAAAAATATCATCTAGTTGATTGTTGTATCTTTTCTACAACATCAAACTATATAAAAATTTAGTTATTGAATGATGTAAAAGACGTTGACTAAAATATCCTCTATTTCAGTCACCAATGAGAAGCCACATCCATAATTTCCATAAGTTTTTGAACTCTCTATTTAGATTATAATTTTAATTCAACTGACTTTAGTCGAAAAGAATGAAACCACCTATCGCCATCGGGTGCAAAGAATTTTCACCAGAGTAATTATTTTCTTGGAACCAGAACAGCTAGTGTGTTATTGGCGGTAGACTTGCTTAGCGTGTTAGTACGTCCTGTTACTATCGGTGAACGTGACAGCCTTGCAGGATACATATGTGCTCGACGACGGCGACTCCCCCACACGCGACGTCGCCAGATTCGCATGATCGACAGTGAAGCCGTCGTCGTCATTTCGTGGAGCCACCGGGCAGGCGGTAGGGACTGATCCTAAATGCCAAACCACGGTTGGTCGATCGCAGAATTTTCAGACAGAAACAGTACGCAGGGAGCTAGAGGGCCACTGGCCTATGCGCCACCGGCGATCGCCGGCGACCCGGCACTCATCGTTCTCATCTCGTTTCCTCTCTCCGCCGGCGGCTGGAGCACAGGGACAGCCGTGGGCACGGACGTACGCGACGTGAACCCCGGCCCGTGGAGCCAGAGGGCCACTCGCCGATGCGCCACCGGCGATCGACGACGACGACGACGACGACGACCCGGCACTCATCGTTCTCATATCGTCTCCTCTCTCCGCCGCCGGCTGGAGCACAGGGACAGCCGTGGGCACGGACGTACGCGACGTGAACCCCGGCCCGTGGAAGAAGCGGAGCTGCAGGCAAAGCAGGACACGGAAGCTGCACGCACTCACGCAGGCATGTAAAACGAGAAAACTAAGGCCCTGCTTGGAAGGCCTGTATTCGGCCCGAAAACGGCCCGAATTCGCGTCTGGAAAAAAATTCGCCGTTTGAGTATTCGGCCTGCTTGGATAGGCTGGTATTGAATCTCGTTTACATCCGAATTGGGCCGATTCACCCGGAATAAAAAAAAAACCCTCACGAGGCCCTATTACTAAAACAACACATATCGGGGTCGGGGCACTCGTCGACCAGGCCGAAGAAAAAGATGGTTTGCCGTGGACGGAGGGGAGCGAGCTCGTCGCCGTCGGCACGAAGGTGGGCAAGGCGGCGAGCTTGTCTCCGTCAGTTCATGAGGGATATGGAACCCCTAGAGGCATGGAGAGGCAGAGTGCGGCAGGACTAGATCCAGATCCAGATCCGTAGAGGCGCGGAAGCCGGGAAGCTCGGCGGCGGCGACGGAGGCGCGGGAAGGCGCGGAAGCTCGGCAGTAGCGGCGTGGGAGGGCGCGGAAGCTCCGCGACAGCGTCGCCACGGTCGACGACTTGGGCACAACGCAACCCCACCTGAGGCTAGGAGGGTACCGCCCCAACATTTCTTCCTCGGCCATCAGCTGGAAAAATTGGTTGTGTTTCTTTCTCCTGATCTCGCTGCCTCTTGCAAAATCTATTTTAATTGTTGTCAAAATTGCTCCCGGTCTCCAAAACAAGGAATTCGAGAGTTTCATTCTTGTAAAACATCTGTTTGATGGAGTTGCTTTTGTTTTTGCTGCAATATTATACTATATGCACTGGATCAGATTCATGCTGATTTGAAAAGATCTTCCATTGATCTTGTAAAACATCTGCTTTGATGGATCAATTTTTGAAGCATTTGATTCGTGACATGTATCACCAATCTTGGTTTTACAACAAAGAGCTTTGATTTAAATTCTTGGTAGCATTTGAACACTGCACTTACAATTTGAACTGCAGTTTGCGTGATTATTTACAGGTGTGTAAAATTACATTTCTTCCAAGCAAGGCAAAAAAATTCCGTTTGTATCTTGTGCCCAAGAGATTATAGGGGTAATTATTTGCAACTGGAAAGATATACGTAGCTCCCAAGCAGGGCCTAAGGCTGTAATCTTGTCGCGTCCATACGTGAGTGCCCCGCTCTAATCTTGTCGCGTACATACGTGCCGGAGGGTTATACTGCGTAACTGACCGTCTGACCCGATCTAGAAAATTACCACTGTCCATAGGCCAAAAACTAGACAGGCGATAGATAGGTTCCACCGGATAAGAAGGTTCTGCTCGTGCGGTAGCCTGGGAGAAAAAGAGCAATAGCTCTCGTCCCCTCCCAGATCCCGCGTCTTTCCTTGCCGGCGGCGGTTGGGCCAATGAGGTCGGAAAAGATCATATCTAGGTGGGGGACTGTTAGGATATACAGCAATGCAAGATCACAAACGATGCCAGAAGATATGATGTTTGTTAGCGCAGTTCAGCTTTGTCTACATCCCTGATTTTATCTTTATAATCCGTTCTTCATCTTGAACATATTACTATCATGACCGTTTGATCCGTTCACCTCAAGGCATAGATCGTCACTGACTTCACCATCAGCCAGTCTGACCTTTCTGGAAAAATAAACTCACAGCCTTCCCGAACGCCTACCTTTAGAGCCGGCCTGATTGTCCAGTGCCAAACACCGCGCTCAGATCAGCCGCCTTTTTTGTTCGACAGATCTAAGTTCTTCTCGTCCTAAAAACAATATTCTACTACTCCTTTGGATATTTGTTTGACTCCCATTGGATCTGCACCTCTATATCCTAGCTTTGATACCACTTGATATGATTTTACGCAAATGCAAGATCACGAACGACTACAAAAGACACGATGTTTGGTAACGCAGTTCGGCTTACACCTATCTCTGCAGGCTCGATATGACTATGGGCGCTCCTTCCCAATCTATAATACCACAACATAGTGGCTGCCCATGTGACGATCACATGCCGGTCGCTAACCCCCTCAGACCTATGCTTACTATTATGCAGTGGTTGTCCTGGTTACAGCAGTGATATCTTCCTTTATATAGTGGAGGCCTGGCTAGAGTCCGACTATAAACCAACCCTACCTATTACAACACAGAGTCCATGTAAACTACTTGTACACATATTTGACACAAAACCTAACACTTTGTGCCCCTCTACATAACCTAGCTGCTAAGGAGGAGGAGAGACAATGAGGAGTGGAGGATTGTTATACGTACCAACACGACGCAGTATGGAAGGAGCTTGCATCGCCATGATACATGAAAGTGATGCTCTTGCTACGTTGCATCATTACCTGAGAAGTTCATCATCGCACCATCATCATCATCGGAGAAGGCTTTTACCTCCGGTGACGTAAAAGGCTGACGCATGGTCATCGAAGAAGGCTGACCCGATGGCACTGCCAGTGATGGAGAAGACTGTTGTCACAAGGGAGCCGGGAGGAGGTCTAGGGACAACTATGGTATGGTACCTGAACTAGAGAAGTGGTGATTAAGATAAAGATGAGATTTGGTGGGTTTGTGGGTGATCAACATGGCGGGCTTTAGGCGGTAGCTAGGGAGCAACGAGTAAGCTTAATTAGACCTTGCCGAATAGCTAGTGTGAGAGATTTGTTATGAGACCGAGGGTGAATCAGATCAAATCAAATCTCGAGAGAGTTTAACCCGAACCTATTCTAGCTCTGACCGCCTGACCGGTCCGGCGGTCCCCCTATCCAACTGCCCTCAGATCGCTTGGTTTTTTCGTTTTAGAAAAGCCTGACCAGACCATCGGGTCGGCCGGGTATCCGCGATTTTCTACGATGCATGCACACAGCCGCACAGGGGGCACACAGGCAAGCAAGCAAGCTGACAAAGGTGGGCGGTGGCCATGGCCCATGGCTGGCTGCGGAAAGGGACAGGCCGGGTGGGGAGCTTGCCATACTCGAGAATTTTTATTCTAGTGCAACCTGTCTCGGCGAAAGCTATTATAGGCTTATAGCCAGCGTCTTCTCGTGGCGCACGTGGATCGATCCGCTTTTGCGAGATCGTGTGGATTGGAAAGAGTAAAAGCTGGAGCGAAAGGGCAAAGGAACGGAGCCCCAGCTCGGTCGCTTGCCTCATGCCTGTGTCGGCCACAGTGATTATATCGTAACATGCAGGAGCAGCGAAGTGAGCTCAGCTCGACTAGTGTGCCAGCTGCTGCGTACGCTAACGGAACAGTACGTACTACTTGTATATATATAAACATATAGAGCGCTAGAGCGCAGCAAATATGCAGAGGTTGCTAAGTAGGATTCAGCGGTGGTGCACGTTCCAGGTTCACATCGAAACAAAATCCACCACATGATTTTGCTTGGGAATAACAAAGAATATGATCCAAGTTAGATCTACACGTAACAAATAATAAATAAATAAATAAATAAATAAAAAAAAGAGAAAAAATATGGGTTGGATTGATCTAAATTAGTTTAAGATTAAGAATGCCCTCGCTCCTGTACGTGTCCCGCTGCTACGATCATTAGTGGTGTGACAAATGACTGGGATTGGAGTTCCCTCTTCCGTCACTCTACTACTGCTCCTGTTCCTCCCCAAAAGTACCATTTGATTCCTTGATTTCCTTCACATGGAATTCTCGTTGGACAGACAAAAAATCTACGGGAAGGCCCCTACCAAGTTGTTTGATGGGTTGGGATCGAGGAAATTGTTGGCCAGGTCGATCGGATCGTTGATTCGACATCGTACGTTCAGCAAAGTTAATTTGGATCTCCGAAGGCGAGGCTTCAACTGCTCGCTCGAGTCTGTGCCCTGTGGAGTTGCTCGATCCTAGCTAGAGGCCGATGTGCACTCTTCTGTAGTCAACGACTCATGCGGGCCTGACTTTAAGATAAGCATGAACTGATGTGCAATATTACAATAATCTAAGGATGCAAGCATGCATGCTGTGAGAACACATACTAATTAACACACGAGCTATGTATTTTCTACACCGGGGTTAGCTAATACTCCTATATATATCGTTGTTCAGACATACGTATGTGAGATACATATCATTGCTATATGCCTAGCTAGACGCTAAATTGGAATATCCGTGTGTATTCTGGTTGGTCGTTATCCCTGCTGGATCTTCTTTTGATTCGGTTAGCATATATTTTCTTCCTGAGGCACTACCAGTTTTGGATTGGGTTCAGTTCTTTAGGGAATTTGTAATTGGAACGGAAATATGTTTTTGCTTCCGACAATGCATGCAACTACGTTTTGACAAAAACTTTTAAAAAACATTTCGATTTGTATTGTCAAACAAAAATAACATCATGCTAAAAGAAAATGAGCATGACACTCCGTAAAAATCAAATAGAACTTACTTTGTTCGCATAGAAAAATTGTATATTTTTTATCATTTCATAGATTTTACTGAAAATATGTTAAAATTTGTCAACAAAAACTCCATAAAAGATTGTGACGGGACCGTGCCATCTAATCAATAGTAGCTTATTAGGCATGCATGCAATACATACAAAGATCGTAGCTTATTCAACATTATGACGTTGATATTAATACAAAACATGTTTTTCTTCTCACTACGAAGAAATGTGGTCGGCAAATTTTTTTTTTTCCATATTTCTACGTACAACCAAAATTAACGTTCGAATGATGTAAATACGGTTTCAAAGTACATAATTTTCAAATACATGAGACATACTACTTATTGATAGGATAGCACAAGTAATCCATTAATGACGCGGGATGGCATAAATTGTATATAAATCCAATCAAAGCAACTTAATGTCATTAACAGAAATGCTATGGAAGCTAATACTGCTAAAGGCTTATTCTGGGAAGCAGGGCAACGATCATAACTTGCCTTTGGTAAGCTGGGTAAAAATATGTTTTTGCTAATACACACTAATGTGAAACTTAATACCAACTCTCAATACTTAAAATGGTGCAGTGCGCATCGTTTGAAATGGACAAATAATGGAGAAATAAATCAACAATTGCTACTCGATTAAAATTTAGAAGGAAGTGTTCAGATGTAAAACTGCATCAGATCAGATGTATGCATTAGGAATGACTCACCTTTGGACGAGCTCACCAGAGGCGTGAGCGTCACAGTGTCGGCGGTGGTCTCGAAGAAGAGATTCGTCTCGTACCTGATGTCGCACCGCACCCCAAGGATCCTCCCGCCCTGCCGCCCGCTGAACCACTTGGGCATCTGGCTGATGACGCCGGCGAGGCACCCTCGGCACTGCGCCGGCGTCAGGTCCGGCGTGCACTGCGCCAGGCAGTACAGGTTCGTCTTCTCCGGCGGGAACCCGGCCTGGCCCGTGGCGTACCGCCGGCTCGCGTTGCTCGCGCCGTCGGCCACCGCGTTCGCCAGCCCCGCCACCAGGCCGTTGAACGCTATGGCGTTCCCGCCGGAGACGCTGTTCATGTTCCATGCGGCGCTCTCCGGCGTGTTGGCGGCGCCGGAGACGGAGCCGGCGCGGAGGAAGTCCTGGTCGGAGAACCGGAGCTGGCACTGGTCGTGGTACATGGCCACGTCCTTGCTGAAGCTGCAAAGGTTCTCCGCGTCGCTGAACGCCGTCGAGAGGCACGTGGCGCAGTCCTTGCCGGGGTAGTCCCCGCGGCAGAGCACGAGCCCGTACGCCGTGTCCGGCGCGGCGCCGAACGCGCCGGCGGAGAAGCCGGACGCCGAGGCGTTGCCCGGGAGCTCCGCGGAGAGCCTGGCGAGGTTGGCGGCGAACGTGCTGTTGGGCAGGTACGTCCGCCTGACGGCCGTCGAGTTGCAGAAGTAGGAGAAGGGGTTGACCACCGGCACGGCCCCGTCGTCGCCGGCCGCCGGCGCCGGCGAGGAGGTGGCAACGAGGAGGAGCAAGAGGACAAGCATCGTAGGTGACAGTGACATCTGAAGACACTTGGATCCTAATGGTGCTGTGTAAAGGCTAGGCTGATCAGTGATCAGTAGTTATACAAGAGGTATCCGGCTTAATTAACTCGAAACTAAGATATAACAAGGGATTTGGATTTGATTAATTAGTACCCGGTTGATTGAGCCCTGACAGTGAGAGCATGCTAGTTTAGCTTGAGACGGTTGACCTGGAACACCAGATGCGATCACTGATGGAGATCGGAGGATGGAAAAGCAATGAAATTTCGGGTGCGTTTCTCTGGACTGTTTCTGTGGATGTAGCTGCTAATGGTTTCGTTTCCGACTTCCGAGTTGTTATTTCAAGGGAATATGCCCTGAGGGGATGAGTGAGTATGACGTGTCACTGGGTTTTTTTAGTACTGGGTGGGCCCGTAGCTTATTATCAGATCTCGCCCAGTCCTTTGGATATGGGTGCATTTTTGTGCGAGCTTTTTTAGAGGGATTTTTTTTGGTCCCGGGAGAACTGCGTTTTGGAGGGATTATGTCATTATGAGCATGGATTTGGCCATATGGGGTATGCAAAACTGTAAATATAAGACGTGTTTGATTGTAGTCTTGCTCACAAGTACTGTAGATTTGACCGGCGTTTGGATCGCAGCCTTTAGTTTGCGCGCCATTGGAAAAATTCATCGACCCGTCGTTTTTCTGCATGCTCGGAAGGCGAGGCCAAACTTATAGCATGCCCACCTCTCGGCCGAACAAAGCACTGCAGCGACTAGCTAGCGTTGTCTGCTTAAAATTCTAAGCAAACCGATATGTTTTTTGGTTTTTGTATTCTATATTTTTTAATGTTTTGTTCTAATATGTTTTAAAAAATATATTTTAAATTTTTTTGGTATTTTTTTGAATTTATTATTTATTTTTTGTTTTTATGATTTCCTATTTGACTATGAGCACCTTCCATTGGTAACAAATCAAACATGCCACCCAACTTATTAAAATCTGGCTATGCTCCAAACAACACAAAAATCGTGTCCAACATAACATTGAAATTAAAAGCAAAACATTTATTGTTAGCTTAGGACAAATTTGCACTGGTGTCATGTGAGAAAAACATGTTCAATCAATAGATCAATCTCAGTTTTAGAGAGAGATAAGGTATAAATTAGCATAGTACAAATTCTAAAAGACACGCAAAAATACAAATTCAAAGATCAAAATTTATCATTTAAGATTAAAATTAAGCCTCCTCCTTGAGCAAAATGGTAGAGCATTTTGAAGAACAAAAGGTACAGACACAAGGCATGATCCAATTGATGCAGATAAATTTATTAGCAACCAAGGCAAGGATAAAAGATAAAGCTTAGAAACAAAAACCAAACTAAATACGATGCATGATGCAAGGTGATTTACAACTCCCCTCAACTAGTGAATCAAATTCTAATCCAATTTTGGTTCAAGTTGGCTAAGATTAAGTTTTAGCACAAGAACCAAAACAAAAGAATGATGAGCTAAAATTAACAAAAGACACAAATGGGTCATCTAAAAGTATGAAAGAGGAGAGCACACGCTAAAACTCAGACTCGCTGTCATCTTCCACATGTGGCTTACATACTAAAGACAGATCTACAACTTGGCTGCTATAGACTGAAACATAGGTATCCAGGAACCTAAAACCCACTAGACCTAAAAGACTAGGGAGGATCAATCTAACAAAAGAGGATAACACTGTCAATTACACGCATATGATAACAACCTACATCACAGAGATGAGAGGTCAGTGCAAAGCACGCCACCAGTTGAGAAATCCTTACCCAAATGCAATGCAATGCAGAAAGTAAAGACCAGAAAGTATATACATAATATGCAGGGGATTGTTTCCACTCACTATAAGCCAGCTAGGCTCACTGCTCTAAAAATTCCACAACCAACCTAGCACATGACAAAAACTAGGTGGCTAAAATGGCAAGCTCTCTCGACAAAGATAAACACAAACACCCTAAATCCACAGGGGCTCACAAGGAAAGACACAACAAGGAGAGCAACCTAAAGGTGATTTAACCATCAACAAAGACAAGACCAGAAAAGTGATTCAAGAAGAACCACAAAACATCACAATCTCTTCCTATCCCAAAAGCTCTAAGTCAATGAGAACCAGAGGGAGGTGGCTTAGTGTTAGGGAAAATAACAACAGACTTAGGAACTCTATACAGAGCCATATAAGAAGATATAGATGACTTAACTCTAGTAGCTTGAACAAAATCAGTAAGAACACCTCAAGGACGCCTCTATGTTGGCAACGTAGCAGTCCATCATGGAGTAAAGATAGGACCATCCATCCTACCACTGGACTGAAACTCACATCGCATGCATCTACCTCCATGAAAAAATGGAGGCACTCCATGAGGATGACGAAAACCAAAGTCACATCGTGGATATCTACCTCCATTGAACAAAGGAGACATATCTTGAGGACATCGTACAAAATGAGCATGATTGACTCTTAGCAGTGCACCAGAAGTAACAATTTGGGCACCATGATAAGGTAGTCAATAACTCACAGGAATGGTCTGTCTAGGAGAAGTGGATACCATAGGAGCACTATGAGTCTGAGGATGAACTTAAATACCCCTAAGAGCAAAGACACGCTCACGATGAGCCACCTTGGCTCTTCTAAAGCAGAACTTTACCAAATGTCTATCTTTCCCACAGAAGATGCAAGTAAACTGCGCTCTACTAGGAGCATAAGCTTTAGGAGTAGCATCCTTTTGAACAGGAGTTTCTTGAACAAACCTAGCCAACATGAACATAGTAGACTTTGCAACTCTATGAGACAAGATTTCTTCATACTATCTGTCGACGGTTGAGATATCGATCTCAAGTCAACCAAGGTTCTTCAAAGATGAGATAGGAGACACGCCAAACGATGCGAACAGCAACGAACAGGAGACAGGGGTTTTTATCCTGGTTCAGGCCTCTCGGGAGAGATAATAGCCCTACGTCCAGCTTCTCTTATATATCAGGGATGAATACAAGGTGGAACTCGACGAGATGAACAAGTCTCGGCGAGTCGTATGCGACAATGCGAAAGCTCTAAGCCTCAGGTCCCCTCTACACGCCGTAGGGGCCCTGTTTATATAGTATGGGGCAAACCGACCTACCGAGGAATATCGGGCCGGGCTAACTACAAGATCGTAACGAACTCATACATGCCAAATACAACCTACGGTAGATAAGGTAATCTCCTAATCTTGGGGATCACGGCTCCTAATCCAATCCGGGAAACCACGTCCGGGTCTTCACGTAGCCGTGCAGAACTCTTGTTCGAGTCGGACTCGAACACGAAGCCTAGGCCATCACGCACCGTGCCAGCCAGGAAGCTGTCCGGCAGAGCGCATATGGGCCAGATAGAACCTTCCAGGGAGCTGGCCCCTGGCAGGCTGTTCGACTGGGCCGTCAGGGAGTGGGCCATGGCAATGGGCCGTAACTTAATCCCCGACACTATCCTTGTCAAAACAAATTACTATGGCAGGATGGTTCTTGATGTGCTCAAGCCAGACAAAGCCTAAACCTCTACCCCTGGAGATCTTACTCTTGTCGAGGATAAGGTTAAACTTCTTACCGGTAACAAACTTCTCAAAAGTGCTCATGAGATACTCACACTCCTGATGAAGGTAGGGACAGAAGTCACAAGCAGTTGGTAAGAGAGGAGGACTAGTAGAAGAGTCTTGACCATCTATCTTCTTACCATGAGCCCTACGAACCCTCTCACTAAGAAATTCTACTTCTTTATTTGAGAGTCTGATAGGAAAGACACACAACACTTTGGACAACTGCTAGTCTACCCTTGAACCTCTGGCTCATATCCTCATAGACCCTTGCCATATCACATCGAGTTCATCACATCCAGGGGCGGATCTACAGTGTAAGCACCGGGGTCAAGCGACCCCGGTGCTTTTTGGACAAACCCTTCTTATTTATTGCTACCCTATTAGTATATATACATATAAACCTACAATTTGAACCTTAAACATAGTGATTTAGTGTTAAAATGACCCCGGCGACCCCAACGACTTGTTTTTCAGGATCCGCCCCTGATCACATCGCACACAAGTGTAATAGGCCATCAAAGCATCATTCAACTCATTGATTTTATTTTGTTGGTCCATGTTTTGTAGTTTTAAAGACGTGCAATCATCACATTGAAAAAATTGATTGAAAGCTACGATTCTCATAGAGACTTACTTGATCCTTAGGTGCAACATACAACCCTCAATTGAGCTAGGTCCTTAAGTGCCTCAAGTGTGATACGTGCAACATGATCAGGTCAAACAAACGTAGGATTAATCAGGCTAGAAGATAGAATACTAGGTGCTGAAGAAGCAACAACAAGAGCATTCCTACCTTCCTCTAGTTCAGAAATCGCACTAACATGACTCCCTCTAAACACATAAAGAATATGCTACCATACTATCATGCAAGGTCCTTAGTTCATTGAATTCATTAACCAACTTATCTACCTCCTTCCATTCATTAGAGCAAATAGGAGCAGGACAAGTGCATTTTGAATTACCAAGCTTGATAGTCAAAACATCTACTTCCTCATCCAAACCTTTACATCTAGCCTGAGACATGTCATACATCCGACCTAGCTGAAGACAAACATCATTTAGCTAATCATAAGAAGGTACCTCAACATCGCTGCAGTGGAGTCGGTGTAGAGGTTTGAATCACTGGTGTCGTTCTCATCAGCCACGAAGCACATGTCAGCATAGCCATCATCTCCCTTGGACCTGTCATCTTCACCTTTATCGCTCCAAGTCTCCTCGTCCAAGATGTCAACTCCATGTAGTTCCTCCAACACCTTCTAGAACAACTTCAACCCATTGAAGGGCTTGGACCTCTTCTTGCTTGTCGGTTTGGTCTTCTTGTTATGGTTCTTGTCGGTGGAGTGGTTCCTCTCAATCGCAGTGTAGTCTTTTTCCCTTATCTAGCTTAGGGAAGTTTGCTCGAACATGGTTGGGGCCACCATACTCAAAGCACCTGACTGTCCCATTTTTGCATTTTTGAACCCTCTTGTAGGAATAGTTGAACTTCCTTGTAAGCAAATCAAACTGATCTTCTGCGAACATGTCCATCTGTTGATCGGACATCTCATAGAGAGTAGAAAAACAAAAAATGACAGAAGAACTCAAGGAACACTATAAAGAAGCATTAGTGACCAAGGTGGTATAGTAGGGACCTTGCTCTCTCATGACATTCAAGTTCACGAGTCTTGAGATTTGAGTAGAGTCCATTCAGGGCCAGCATTGTGAGGTTAGCTGCATGTTGTATGGTGGCCACCTTCACATTTCACACTTTCAAATCTAGTGCTGACAGAAAGTGGCGAGTGTTCTCCGTGTCAGTGCAGGTGGAGCTAACTGAGTGAAGATCGCTAATGTTCTTGGTGAACCTAGTGAAATAACTATTCAAAGATTCACCAGGTTTCTACATTAAGTGATTGTATTCCCAAAGATTCACCAGGTTTCTACATGAAGTGATTGTATTCCTTCTTGCATTGATCCTGCCTCACAACGTTGATCTCTTTTGACCCCTCCCGATAAGCTTAGAGGGTAATCCATATCTTGTGAGTGAACTTGTGATGAGCGATGCGCTTATACTCATTCCAATTCAAAGCCCTGATTAAAAAGTTCTTATTCCTAGCCTTCGCGTTTAGCTGAACATCTAGCTGAACCGCAGGTCTAACTTCTACAGACACCTTGCAAGGATTTACTACTTTTAGTCAGATCGAGTACCCCTGCACCATGATGTAGGACTACATCCTTGTCGTCCAAAAAGATAAGTCGGCTATGGAGAATATGGGTGGCTTAGCGGAGTACCTCTCATTTGCCATAGCTCAATTTTTTTTAAAAAAAAAACTCAATGGATTGGAGAAGATCAAGAAGAAAAGTGCGACCTTGCTTTGATACAACTGTGAAACCAAACTATGGCGATCAGAGGGGGGTGAACAGGAGGCTCGAATTCACCACCACCCTAAATCCAAACACTTAGAGCATGCGCAGCACGGCCGGCATCAGCGCGGCCGGCATCAGTCTAATTGCGCGCGCCTGCTTGCTGCAGTCTACGGATTTCAAAATTTTTCTCCCGCCTGGGCGTGCGCTGATGCCGGCCGTGCTGCGCATGCTCTTACAACTCTATACCCCTAAGTTGCATGCATAAAATCCACAAGTATATGTGGGGATTTTTTATTCACAATCTTCATTGCTTAGTGACCAAATAATAAGAAATCAATTCAAAATTGACTTTATGAAAAGCAAACAAGCAAAACAACTAAACCTATTTTGGAAAAATGAAAAAAGAACAGCCAAACAACTAAATATATTTTTAGAAAAAGCAAAACATATTCTTTCAAAAATTTGTCTCTCTTCACATGAGTTGTCCATGGCTTTAGTGGGCTCCAATTTATGGGAGTTTTTCTTCCTATGTGTTAATGAGTTATGAAGCCCTCATCCAAATGTTAGATCTAAACTCCTTGTATAAACAATATGAAAATTCTTTCACTAAGGTTTACCAGGAATTTCACACTAAAAATTTAGGCCTCGATGTTCACTTATGGCTCCCGAATGGTGCATATAATGGACTCCAAATTTTTATGATAGATAGAAATGTGAGTCACGCACCTTCTCCAACTGAAAGAACTCAAAAAGGAGTTTTTCTAAATTTTTCTAAAATTCCAACGCTGGCTGCTATGTGGAGGAAATTTTTTCATCAAATTTATAAGTAGTAAGAAAACTTGATGTCTAGACTCTCCAAGATTGTAAGAAAAGTCTCAAACCATATGCACAACCTCTAGATATCATGTATCAGCAGCAAGAATATGGAGGTGAAGAAAAGAAAACTAGTTGCAAAGAAAAACACCAAAGAAACAAAGGATTGAATTTAAATCTTTTATTATTGATAATTATAAAAAAATATTAGATTTATCAACCATAGTTTTTTGGATAAAATCTATTAGCATCTATAATTTTTTTTTTTATTGAATTTGAACTAGGTATCTCTGATAGGACTAGGAGCTAGATAGGAGTGGAGAGATACTTTGTGCAAGAATCCGAAAGAGTTGATATACTTTTTATGTAAAATGGGATGAATGATAGGGGGAGCATCGCACAAGTCTCGAAGCACAAATGGATTATATCAGTAGGGAGTGAAGATTCATCGCATGTCGCAAAAGTTTTTTCTATTAATTTTGGTTTGTATTATTCAGGACAAATTGTGGTGAAAAGTAATTTTCAAAGCATTTTCTTATGAATTGTTGAGAATTATTTGATTTTTTTAGACCATGCAAAATCTGTGTGTCGCCGAATTTTTAATAATGGAACAAAATTCTATCCTCTGTATCCTAAGTTACAATGTTCATAACCAAGTTCAGACACACCAATTTAACTTTAGCCCAAAACAGAACGAACTTAAGCTTAACTAAAGCTGGTCAAAAACAAGCCCCATTAAGTAGATCATAGTCTGTAAATATTTGTCTAGCCATAATGGGTAAAGAACATCGAAACCACTTCCAAGGATTGGCATGCTTTAATAAATAGTTTTTTATCATCCTACATATGTAGTAGTGTGTCTAATGTCACAACCAATATGTTTCTCTAAACATACTCTATAAGAAATAAAATTATCTTTTCACTTGTCAAAAGCAATATCATTTAAACAAAGCCAAATAGACTATAACATAACTCGATGCCAATTAAAAATCAAAATTTCTTTGATAGTCCTAAACCATGCAGCCAATTTCCTTAAATGGGATAAACTCCTGTGTAATCATTAATTTAGAGCTACGTGAACAACCCACCACATTGATCTATTCAAATGACGATAGTCCAAAAAATAAATGATAAATATTTTTTCTTGTAGAAACTAACAAAGAAAATTGCTTGGCCAACCCCTCTTTGCCATATTATCCTCATAAGTTCTCCCTTAAAGGAAAATTTATATTTTTAATGAAAATTTTAATGCATTGCTAGAATGGGAATTCTTAATATCTCATATTTTTTGTACCAAAAAGTGAACATTTTGATGTAAATTCCTACAAAAATAATCTTGTTCCGAACCAAGATAAATACCAGATACTCTTGTTACTTAAATTTTGTCCTATTAGAGCTCTCTAACCGACAATATTAAGAGACGTCCTTTATAAGAAAAGCAAAGATATATATATCCGGTCTCTAAAAATTTCCACGTAATCTCCTATCACTGTTTTTGTTCCATCAGTGCGCATCAGACATGACGACATGAGTTGTCTCGCTAAATTTTAAGGTCAAGGTCTCCAAAAATTTATATACTTTCTCCAATGATCCATGTCGGTACTTGGGTTTGAAAAACTTGATCTTTTACAACTTCTGTTCTAGATATATAAAAGCGGTTTTGCTGCTCCTCAGACGACTGTTTTTTAAATAAGTCTCAGTCGATTTTCACATAGCTAGATTCTACCGTTAGATCTTTTATATGTCCTATAAAGATGTTTGATCAATGGTCTAGAAAATCGACTGAGAGATAAAAAAAACTCTCAGGCGCCTGATGATAAGTCAGTCCCAAAAACATATAAAAATCAATAATACTTGGTGATCAAATTGCATTTTGGGATGATGTTAACGTCTAAAATAACATGTCTTTAATCTTTAAGGAGACCTAATTTATAACGGTCTGGATACTATTCAACCCCTATTATATTATTTTTTATTTATTTATATTTATACCATTTATTTTATTTTCTATACGCTGATTCATCGGTGAATTACTTGTACCACGAGAGAGTAATGCATGCACCTTGCAATCAGAAGGCAGCTCAGTCTACACTAATAGTATAATACAAATGGTTGTTGAATTTTCTAGTTGTTTTTAAGTCGGTGTCACCAACTGATCGGGAGAGGGAAAACGGCTTGGATCAGTTGCTATTTCTATACGTGTGCTGCATGCTTGCTTCAAAGCCTGTCACTTGGTTTTAAATGACCATATTGTTCTGTCCTTTATCTGATTTTGTTCTTTTGACCTTTCCAGCTCTCTACTTTATAATTTTTTGTTGGACGATCTGAGTTTCCATGCATAGGATTCTGCGCTCCAATAGAAAATTTATTAATCTTGAAGATAAGTTCTTTTGGCGCCGATTTATTCTGATTTCACATCTGGGGGCCGCGATTTGAAAAGTTCTATATGAAGTGGGATATCGAAAAATGATTTTAAACGACTCTCCTTTATTAGCTCTTTCTCTTTTCATCGCATCATTTTGGATTTGTATAAAGTTGTTATTACTAAAGCTAGCTGTTAGTGTACGTGAAATTATATGCCCATTCAGACGGTAAAACTACATTTTTTACCGATGGTAAAGTATAGCCGGTAGGTCGTGAATGCAAAGCTTGTGCTAGACGTACTAAAATAAAAGAAAATTATGTTATCGATCGAGGGGGCCCACTTAAAAATAATTAATTAGATACATGTCGTATTTTAAAATGTAAAACCTGCCATATGGTGGGTGCTTCCTTGAAATATAAAATATAAACAATATTCTAACCAAATTGCATCTTCTTACTTCCTCATCCTACCAACTATCTCCCTAGCTCCCTCTTCCATTACCCTAGCATTATAACATCTAGTGTCCGATCCGACTTGGCATGTGCTTCCATCTCTCTCTGGTGAACTTTTTTGGCGAACTCCCATTCCTCCCTCCAACACAAGTGGCATGGGTTCCTAGCCACAACTAGGCCATGATGCTATAGTTATCGACCCTAACTGCTCTGTTGTCCATGCAATCCCAACGTTCCCTAGATAGTATGGATCTTGGTAGCCGGCAAATCCTAAGAAGCTACGCAAAGGCTAAGCTGATCGCCAATGTGTAGGGGTAGAAAGAGTGGAAACACAAGCTTCTCGCGCATCGATCGTCTCACCTATCACTGGTTCAAGAAATTTCTATCGCCTTTCTCACTAGGACATCTCATTGGAGCTCGGTCTTAGACTGTAGCCGCCATGGAACTCAACAAAGCCGTGTGAAACGTAGATCATTGCCGTTCTTAACCGAGACTCAGGTTAAGCTCCGTCTTGGAACTGTCATGGGTTTAGGAGTAAAGCATCCTGAGGTTGGCGCATCTCGTTGGGCGTGGAGAAGCATTGTGAACCCCATTATCTTTCTTCGGAGCAGTTTCTTTTCCCGAAAGGGGAGGAGGCATGGCAAGCTTGTATGATAGCTATTGTGTGGAATGAGGAGGGAAAGGGGAATAAGAAGAGGTCAATTTTTTTTGAAGTGCACATAAAGGTTAAAATATCCATAATAGCATAATTCAAAGGAATGAAACTTAGGAGTAGCATTGGATGTGGCTTTTATTTTATGAAAACGTCTACTCTGTACACCCTCAATCATATATATTTCATCCCTTGGAGGTTTTAAGAAAGCGAAAATACTCTCCCTCCTTAGAATTGTGCACCTCCTCACTTCATTCTCCAGCCCCCTCCTCCTGAGTGTGCATGTACTCCTTAGTGTGCACCTTCTCACCTCCCTCCCCATCCCTCTTCTCCTGACCATAAGCCTCCATTGTGGTAGCAAACACCTCCTCTTCTTGATGGGTGAAGAGGCGTTGTGCAAGGGCACACACTCTCGTTTTCTTCTTTTTTCTTATTTTGTTGCTCTATCATATGTAGGGACTCCATTTTCCCACAACTCATTTAGCTCCTTAACTAGAGACTTTATGAACAAATCCAAGTTTCTACTAGGACACATAGGACCAAGTATAATAAGACATAGAAACATGTACTATTCTTTCATACAAAGTGACGAAGGAAGGGTGTAAGGGATGATGAAAATTGGTCAACAAGAGTATGCTTGTGCACTAGGGCTGAAAGACATGAACCCATCTATAGGAAAACCAATAAGCACATTCCTAGAAAATATCTAAATCAGGGTTCTTTCTATTGAAGTTCTTCCATGCTTACCCATGGAATGGATGAATCATAACCTCTGGTTTCTTATGGTTACTCTCTTTGTGTCATCTCATATGCTTCATAGTTTTCTCATACATGCACAACCTCTCGGTGCATTGTCATGCATTAGGAAGTATCATAGGGTTTTTCTTGCCATCTTTCTGTTGCTTCGCACCATCCTCATTGCTGATTTCTACATAGTTAGAATCTCCACAATGGTCACAATGGGTCTTCTCGGAGTCACCCTTCCAACATAATATGCAGTAGAGATGGCAATAATCTATCTTCATGTAGGGTATTTCTAAATCTTCATAATCTTTCTTGGTTTGTACCAAATTGCCGGTGTCTTGTGCCCGCATGTAAGCCCACGTTCTAGAGCCATGCCCTTAGCAAAGTGACCGTTTCAGTTCGTCAAATTATAAGGGCACAATTTTCTTTTATACAAGTATACCTGGAGTCAGGTTGGTCAACGACTATGTGGCAGAACATTAACCATTAGATGGGGCATATGTAGAGGTGGTAGTCACCGTTAGAATGACCATCTAAGTGATACCTTATGGTTGACCATATGTTGCAACTTGGTGTGCACATGCTTCTAGGCTTTTAGTGAATAGCCTAACTAGGTGTCGAGCATTGCTTTTTTTTTTTCCTAGATAGCCTGGATCTAGCTATCAACCATTGGTTTAGTCGTCAAAATAGATAACTTTTTATGATCTCAGGGTAGAGTAGAGGAAGTAGTAATAATTTAGATATGAAGTACACTTTTTTCTTGATTTTTTTATGGCATGTTTTGAACGAAGCATGTTTGTGGTGGCATGTATCTAATTAATAAAATGTAAGAAGAATACTTTTCGGAAAAAAATACATGGAGGAGTTGTATGCGTAGTGCAGCTTGTCGAAATGAATAGGCAAATGCACAAATGATTATTCAGAATGCCTTTTTTTAATCGAGATGGCATAGAATACTCCATTGTAGAAGAGGTCGTAGATGCCAAGTTTTCCTGTTGTCAGCTGACTTTCCAAGTCCTCGCAAGACTTCTATCGAGTAAAAAATAAGAATTCAGACACTGCCACGTAACGCTGCACTGTAAAAAAATGTGTAACACCAACTTGTCCTTACCAAATTGCCATGACTGTGCCTTGCGCTTTCCGGCTAAAACTATCCAAAAATTATAAACCGAAAAATTATGATCCTGAAAAAGGGTCTTAAATAATTTTAAAAAATATAAAAAATATTTTATAAACTATGAGAAAAACCACTTAAAACTTTACAAAAAATAATTACAAAATACTGTACAAAACTTACAATTTTTCAGTGATATCTTTTAATTTTAATTTAAGTGAAAAATAAGACCTACATGTGTAATTATATTGTTCTACAATTAATTTTGCTAGGTACAAGATATTTGCATTAATTCCTAAGCAACAGTTGGCTTTGACCTAGTTAGCTGGTCTAAAGTATTATAGGACTCCAATGCAAGATTTATTCTTTAGTGTGATTGCAGGGCTCTCGAGAAATATAATTTGGGCATGCGGCCGGCCTTCGATGAATCATTATCAAGAAGTAGAAGAAAACAATTGGCAAGCGAATCTTAATGGATAGAGAGGTCTAGTATTTCCTCATAAAAGGACATTACAGATTGGGAACCCTTCCACTTTAGTCAGTAGCGCACATAGCATAAATCGAACAGCAGGTCGTTAAGAAGTTTGTCCTAACTCCTGAGGGCTGGGGCGAGAACAAACTTTTCAGGACATATTTGATGGATGGGATATGTATTTGCTGGGGGCCTCGTGTGTAGAAAATATTATTATACATATGAACATATTTCATATCGGTATATAGTATGCTATCAACCATTACCAAGTATCATGCATAATCATGCCGAAAGGGACTTGCCAGCTGCTAGTGTGGAATTGGCCGATCACGAATGGCACAAACAGATATACACGAGTACCATGCGAGCGGTTCATTCTGTCTAAACTACGCATTCCGAGGGAACGTCTGACTTTCGGGTTGAAGAGCAGCTAAAATCATCTATTCTTTACATAATCTGAGCTTATAGTCTACATGACTGTATTAGAGGTTCTTTACATAATATTTTACTATTTTGATCACTCAAACGGAGGCCCATATGATCAAATCGAATGTGCCTATGCAATTTACTGTTCACTCTTTTCACTCTCTGTCTCCATTGTACTCCGCTTTGTTCCTTACATTCGGACATGCATCCTCTGTGTTTGTGTAAAAAAGGACGACACGTTAACGTATACAAAGCCATTTAAAATAAATGACCAAGGTTCACCCGAAACACGGTGGTAACGTACCAAATTAGGCACACGGTAGTGATTTGATCTCAGCTATCAGTTTCAATCTACTATTCGGATAGAAGAAAAGGCATAGGTCTCTACAGCGCCCTGTCTTTTCAACACCCGTTCAAGGCGGGATCGCACCATTCAGTCCGATAACAACGTATTCTCGGAGTGAGATCAAAATTTTTATTATTTTTATAGAAATTTAAACCAGGGCGATAGGCTTTACAATCAAACACCTTACCATTTGTCTTAGGAGTTTCTCTTCATAGTATCTTCATGTTTCCGGCCAACACTCCTCGTGTCTCGTTTGAAAAGTTCCTCCGAAAGACAATCCGTAAGTAGGGCTGTGGTCAGATTGAATTCGGATACTACTATATACTGATACGAATCCATAGTTTTTTTTATATGAATTGAATACATATACGAATAGTGTGGACACGGTGTTGTCGGATGTGGGAACGAATAATGTCGAAAATGGATAGTGTTGTAGGAGAGGCACCCCCATCACCCAAGCGACACGACTCCATGTCAAGACCGCCCTCGGTGCCCATGTGTCCTAGAGACCACACCAGGCCGAAGCGTCGCGTAGGGTCCATTCTGGATTGCCATGTGTCCCGGAGACCACTCTGGACCAAAACCTCACGTGTCCCCATAGACCACTCCGGACCAAAGCGTCGTGCGGGTCCTTCCCAAACTACCACGTGCCCCTAGAGACTACTCCAGACCAAAACCCCATGCGGGGACCTACCCAAACCCTAATGCCCTTCGGGGATAGCCCCAAGCCAGATCCCCCACGCATTAATCATTGTCATGGGCGTGATATTTTGGATTCCTGTCCAAAGCTGATGATCGAAAGGAGGCTCAAGATTCAAAGATGCTTTGCACCTGCTAAAAGCTGACGACCACCATTGATAAAAGACAAAGGGAGGCATTGTAGGAAGTCAGAGACAAGCAGAGTGAACGTTGTTTTGTCCCCAACTACAGAAGCTGCAAAAGAAGATGAGCAAAAAAGAAAGACGAACAGGTCTATGCTTTGGCAACCCGACCAGGTGCAAACAGGAGTAGGAATAGAATTACCACTTTGTCCCCGTGGTTCCTTGTACTTGTGGGGCCAAAATAGGAAGGAGAGTCCAGTTCTATATAACCCAGCCAAAGGGCCTGTAACTCAAGTTCAATTAAAATCTCAATTTTTTGATTTTTTTCCCAAGTTCTCACTCTGGTCTATATAACCTGGTCAAAGGGCCCGTTGTAACTCAAGTACAATTAAAATCTTAATTTTTTTCCCAAGTTCTCACTCTGGTCTTGGTTGCATTTTCTCATAAGTTTGCCTGGCCCAAAGCCGCCGTATCTTGGCCTTGGGAGGGACACCTCGCACACAAATTTATTATCCAGGTAGCCTGACGACAAATAGAGATCACAAAAAATAGAGATCATAGAAGATCGCTATTACATATATAGCTTGAAATACACACACACACACACACACTACACCGGGGTGTAGCTACACCGTCGAAAATAAATATAAAATACACCACATGTAACTAGAATTAACCATTAATCGTTACCTTTGTTTGTTGTAGCAATCGATGGTTAATTCTTTTAAATATTATAGTTACATGTGATGTATTTTATAATTATTTTCGGCGTTGTAGCTACACCCCAGTGTATTATGGTGGGACCGTGTGTGTGTGTAATATTACTCGAATAATAGGTAAAAATTGCATACTTGAAAATCATACATAATATGTTTATACTAACAGGGAAGTTTAGTTTTTGGAACCCGGCAAATAATATTGGGGGAGGTGGGATTTGAACCCAGGACCTCATGACTCACACCTCATCCAGCTAGCCAACCCACCTACACATGACATCCGATGAGAGAGGGGGAGCTTTCCTTTTATCTATTCGAAAAAGGACCCTCTAGAAACGGTTGGGGCTATTAAACCGCTTATAAAGGCAAGCATCCTAAGCGGTTTGTGTGCCCAACCGCTTCTAGAGCTCTAGCAGCGGTTGGGGACATGAACCACTTAAGATTCTTGGTCTTTAGAAGAGGTTCGTGCCCCCAACCGCTTATAGAGGTCCACTCCTGGCTTGGGGCTGGTTTGGGGCTATTAAACCGCTTATAAAAGTCCGCTCCTTTTTGTCCAACCGCTTAGGAAAGTCAGTTCCCAACCGCTTAGGAAAGTCAGTTCCCTGGTAGCGTTAATTGGATGTTGTTCAGCGTAAAGTAGTACCGTGTACCTATAAGTCAAATAGTATCCATCTCATACTAACCATTTTTTTAGAATATTATCCATATTTTTTGTTCGTATCTGCAAGAGTAGCAGATCATTTTCCGACCGATTCGATTTCCGTCAAAAACTATTCATACCGTTTTCGCCCCCTAACCGTACGTAGCATAAACTCATGGCACGGAGCGTATGTCGCAGCATATATACGGGTAATTAATTAGCAAGGCCTGCTAGCTACTAGCTCAGTGTCCCAGTTTGAGACCAGTTGAAACTGAAAAAAAAAAAACACATTCAGTCCGATAGCTATTGCGTGGTCCGACGATTCAGTCCGATGACTATAACACATTCTAAAGGTGAGATCTAAATTTTTATTATTTTCATAGAAATTTGAACTCGGATGGTGGGCTTTACAATCAAACACCTTACCATTTGTCCTTGGAGAAGTTATTTGTAGTATCTTCGTGTTTTCGGCCAGCACTCATCGTGTCTCGTATGGAAAGTCCTTCCGAAAGGCAACCAGGTCAGATTGAATTCGGACACTACTATATATTGATATAAAATTTTATTTATTTTTATAGCAATTAAATATAGATACAAATAGTGCAAACACCATATCGTCGGATATAGGCACATATAATATCGAATATGGATAGTGTTGTAGGGGAGGCACACCCGACCAAAGTGACACAACTCCATGTCAAGACCGCCCTAGCCGGCCACGTGTCCTCGAGACCACTCTAGACCGAAGCATCACGCAGGGTCCTTTCTGAACTGCCACGTGTTACAGAGACTACTCCGAGTCTAAATGTCAGCCCTCAAAATTTAACTTACCTTGAGGGTCGATGAATCCCATATGCACTAGCCCCTGGATCGGTACACTAGTGCGAAAGATCACATAGCCGATATGAGTGAACATGTATTGAATAGAATCCTGAATATTACATACCAAGTTACGCCCATTGGCGAGTTTAGTAAGGCGAACAATACACGCCTTAATATTACAAAACAATGTTCAAAGCTGCAGCAATCACCAAAATATGTACCCAAAAAAATCCCTATCGGCTAGTGTCCAACCAACGACCGAAGCGACCCCTAAGCCTCTTCAAGTCCACCGTAGTCCTGTCCGTCGTCTTCATGGCACTTCGTAAGGGTCATCCTCGACTTCTTTGACTAAAGACAGTAAGAAGGCGAGGTCAGCGTCATCCAAACGTTGGCTAGTTAACACTTCGCTTAATGTAATTAGTATTTAGGTGGCTTTATTTGGAGGAGAGGTTTATTTTATTTGCGTAAAGCCAGGTTTAAGAGATTTTGAAATCATCCTGTCGACGGTTGGGATATTGACCCAAGTCAACCAAGGTTCTTCAAGGAGGAGATAGGAGACACGCCGAACAACCACGAACAGCAACGAACAGGAGACAGAGGTTTTTATCCTGGTTCAGGCCTCTCGGAAGAGATAATAGCCCTACGTCCAGCCTTTCTTATATATCAGGGATGATTACAAGAGGATTCTCAGCGAGACCAACAAATCTCGGCGAGACTATGCGTGTACAATGGTGTCTAAGATGCGAAAGCTCTTGGCCAGGGGTATAAACTCGTCCCCTCTACACGGCGTAGAGGCCTTGTTTATATAGTACGGAGCAAACCGACCCACCGAGGAATATCGGGCCGGGCTAACTACGAGATCGTAACGAACTCATACATGCCAAATACAACCTACGGTAGATAAGGTAATCTCCTAATCTTGGGGATCACGACTCCTAATCCAATCCGGGAAACCAACGTCCGGGTCTTCACGTAGTCGTGCAGAACTCTTGTTCGAGCCGGACTCGAACACGAAGCCTAGGCCATCACGCACCGTACCAACCAAGAGGCTGTCCGGCAGAGCGCATATGGGCCAGATAGAACCTTCCAGGGAGCTGGGCCCTGGCAGGCTGTTCGACTGGGCCGTCAGGGAGTGGGCCATGGCAATGGGCCGTAATTTTATCCCCGACAGCTAGCCCCCGAGACTCAAGTGGAAGGACTCACTAGAGTGGGGTCTTCCTCTTGAGACTCCAAGTCACGAAGAGGGAAATTTTGCTGCTACAAAGACATGTAACAATGGACCGAACAGGTCAAGGTCCAACCGAACAACGCGTGCTCGGGACCGAACAAACCCGCCCAGTGCCGAGCAACTCCGTTGCGTCGAACAGGAAGCAACATCTGTCCGAGCAGAGTACTCAGCCTTCGATGCAGAAATCGGAAATCCAGTCCCCAAGCGCAGAGCTCGTCGCAGGGACCAGAAGCGCACTCCGGGCAAAGAACTGCCCGGTGCGAGGCGAATCATCTCCTTGAGGCTGAACGTCATCAAGGAGGGATTGGATTCCTCTCAGGCTAGAACCTGCCCGAGGAAATAGAGATCGCGCTCTCGAGCAAATATCGTGCTCAGGAGCGAAAGTGATGTGCCTCCAGACGTAGATCGTGTGCGAGGAGCAGACAATGCATACGAGGAGGAAGGTGACCCAGTCCCAGAGCACAGAGCTCGTCAAAGGAACCAGGTAAAGAGATCCAGTCCCCGAGCACGGAGCTCGTTTAGGAACCAGAAAGTGCGACCAGGTGAAGACGTACCCGGTAAAAGACCATCCAGTCCCCGAGCGCGGAGCTCGTCGAGGGACCAGACGCGCGCTCCCGGCGAAGAGCTGCCCGGCGCGAGGTGAATCAGCCCCCGAGCACGGAGCTCGTCGCGGGGACCAGATGCGCACCCCGGGCGAAGAGCTGCCCGGTGCGAGGCAAATCATCTCCTTGAGGCTGAACGTCATCAAGAAGGGATTGGATTCCTGGCAGTAAAGAGTGTACCACCGCATCCGGTAAGATCAGATCTTCCGGGAAAATGAGCAAGTCGCGAGATGGACTTGTGTTGCTGCATCCAGGCATGAAGATACCTAGGAAAGCATAAACGAAAATACGAAAATCACCTCTCAGGCTAGAACCTGCCCGAGGAAATAGAGATCGCGCTCTCGAGCAAATGTCGTGCTCAGGAGCGAAAGTGATGTGCCTCCAGACGTAGATCGTGTGCGAGGAGCAGACAATGCATACGAGGAGGAAGGTGACCCAGTCCCAGAGCACAGAGCTCGTCAAAGGAACCAGGTAAAGAGATCCAGTCCCCGAGCACGGAGCTCGTTAAAGGAACCAGAAAGTGCGACCAGGTGAAGACGTACCCGGTAAAAGACCATCCAGTCCCCGAGCGCGGAGCTCGTCGAGGGACCAGACGCGCGCTCCGGGCGAAGAGCTACCCGGTGCGAGGTGATCCAGCCCCCGAGCACGGAGCTCGTCGTGGGGACCAGATGTGCGCTCCGGGCGAAGAGCTGCCCGGTGCGAGGTGATCCAGCCCCCGAGCACGGAGCTCGTCGTGGGGACCAGATGTGCGCTCCGGGCGAAGAGCTGCCCGGTGCGAGGTGATCCAGCCCCCGAGCACGGAGCTCGTCGTGGGGACCAGATGTGCGCTCCGGGCGAAGAGCTGCCCGGTGCGAGGTGATCCAGCCCCCGAGCACGGAGCTCGTCGTGGGGACCAGATGTGCGCTCCGGGCGAAGAGCTGCCCGGTGCGAGGTGATCCAGCCCCCGAGCACGGAGCTCGTCGTGGGGACCAGATGTGCGCTCCGGGCGAAGAGCTGCCCGGTGCGAGGTGATCCAGCCCCCGAGCACGGAGCTCGTCGTGGGGACCAGATGTGCGCTCCGGGCGAAGAGCTGCTGAAAGAGGATCCTAAGGCCTAGAGGGGGGGTGAATAGGCAATTTTAATTACTTTTAAATTATTCTTGGTTAAGCAACAAGTTAAGAATGACCCAATCCTAGTTGCAAGTCAAGTAAGCGGAAGCTATAAATAAATCACAAAGCAACTAAGACATGGCATTCAAATTCATCACAAGCAATGCAATAAGAGTAAGTGCGGGAATATAAATGAGAGGGAGACACGGTATTTGTTTGACCGAAGTTCGGAGCCGCAACTCCTACTCTCCGTTGAGGCTACCCCTTGCGCACAAGGACCGGCTCGCTCTCGAGCCTCACTGTAGCAAATTTTGTTATTTTTATATAGCCTATATATTGTCATAATTTACGACGATTTTTTCGTGACTTTTAATAGTCGTTCCAAAGATTCTAAAACTATTTTTAAATTATTTTTTTTATAATCTTTAGACCTCATTTTGAGGGCTCTCAAATTTGCTACAGTAATACGCAAACGCAACGATACGCTGAAAAGAACAAGGCCTATTACACTTCCTCTGCTCTACCCCGAGATCATAAAAGGTTATATATTTTGACGACTAAATCAATGGTTGATAGCTAGATCCAGTCGTATAACTTCGTATAATAACCGCGAATGAAAGCAACTGATGGAGTGAGGCCGTCGTTCGCGCAGACATCAGTTTATATAGGCTGAGAAATCTCATTACTGTGTTTGGTAATTGCGATTAATTAGTGCTAAATGGTAATTATCTTTTGCTAAATGGGTTGGTGGCTGTCGGTGCTTCGTTTATCGCTGAACAAGTGCATGTGATAGCAGTGACATGAAATGATAGCAGGCCCCGCCGCCGCCGGATTCCCGCGCGATGTCTGCGGCGCAGCCTGCTCCCGCCGTGCCCAGTGGCGGGAGCTCGCTGGCGCCGCCACGTCGCCCGGCCGACCGCGATTCCCGCGTGTGATTACGGCCAGCCTGCTCCCGCCGTGCGGCGTGGCGGGAGCTCGCTGGAGCCGCCACGTCGCCCGGCCGGGCGCGCCGCCCGCGCCACGCGTCGCCGCCGCCCTATCCCCGCCGTGCCCAGTGGCGGGAGCAGAGCTCCCGCCGTGCGGTGAGGCGGGAGCAGAGCTCCCGCCGTGCGGCGTGGCGGCCGCCACTCGGCGCGGCGGGGCAGGGTGCCAGTTCGGGTATTTTTATATACTGTGTGTTATTTTATTAATTTCAAATTTAAAGTGGATTATTTCACCAATTTTTCCCCAAAATATGTACCCAAAAGAATCTCTATCAGCTAGTGTCCAACCAACGACCGAAGCGACCCCTAAGACTCTTCAGGTCCACTGTAGTCCTGTCCGTCGTCTTCATGGCACTTCGTAAGGGTCATCCTCGACTTCTTTGACTAAAGACAGTAAGAAGGCGAGGTCAGCGTCATCCAAACGCTGGCTAGTTAACACTTCGCTTAATGCAATTAGTGTTTAGGTTGCTTTATTTGGAGGAGAGGTTTATTTTATTTGCGTAAAGCCAGGTTTAAGAGATTTTGAAATCATCCTATCTAGCATCTACTAGAATTGATCTTGTTTACATAAATCAGAGGTTTATCATCCTTTAATGCATCCAAATCCAACTGATCAACCAACCTTACCAACCAACCCACAGTCGACCAACTCTCGACCAAATACACACATCAGCCTAACCGATCACCATACCAGCTTAACCGATCACCCTGACTATCCTCCGGTTGCCCCCAACATTTTCTAGATCTGCCATCCTTCCAGAATTTGGCAATCCTGTTGTGGACCACACATGCCATGGCATGCCCACCTCGGCCTAGGGGTTGTCAGCCCACACTAGTCGACCATCATCCTAGGGATGTGTGGACTTTATCACCCTAGGGATGTGTGGACTTTATCACCCTCGGTGATGACCCATGCCGGTCCCTATCGAGAATGGTCCCAGAGGACTTCGGCAGAGCGCTCACAGCTGGCGATCCAAGACTCGTACTCCGCGCGATGGCCACGCGTTGTGTCGGAACCATCCCTCAGATGGCAGTGATCTCCCCACTATTCTAGGTAAGCCCTGGCTAAACCTAGCACCAGGCACCCTGTGCCTCAACCATCCATCAGGATGTTCTCTAGGGGCAACCCACTGGTAAATCTCTACTTCCACGGTTCTCGACCGTACAACACTTAGACTATCCCAACCAACCAACCAGACCAAACCGACTTCCCACGTAACCTTACCCTCAAGCACAATCAGCCCAACATGCAACTAATAGCCCTAACTATCATATGTCATATCATGTTTGAATGAGAATAATGAATGACCGGTGAATATTGGTTCACCGTTCCGTGGTGATTAGCCGAAAGATTTGTTTAAGCCTAAGCCAGTCTAAGCAAGTTTTACCGAATAGGTAGGGTTAAAGTGGTTACCAGACTAATCGTAGGTTAACAAGAGTAATGACAATCAATGCAGTCATTAAGGCTAAACAGGTCAAAGGCAGGCATGTATAAGTATTACATGATTAACAAATCGGCAGATTACTAAGCATGCATTTAATTAATAAACAAAATAGTTAACAGAAAAACTGGGTAATGAACATGGTATTAGCGATGTTAATTAATTAGCAAGGCCTTGTAGGTACTAGCAGTGGCGGACCCGGGTCAACTACTAAGAAGTCTAATTAATGACCCAAGAAATCTCTCAATCACCTCTTCTTTGTTGTTCACATACCGACATGACATAAATCAATAAATACTAATAGTAAATTAGAATGTTCACATAATCATGTACATATATAACATAGAGCAATAAACACTATTAATAAAAACTAACCTCACAATAATAATCATTTGCTCTTTAATAGATGCATCTCGAAACTCATCAACAAGAATGAAGAAATACTTATCCCCAATATCATTTAGGATGGCCTTACTTGTCTGTTTTGCACAAGCCTCACATAATTGCTTTTGTATATTTGGTGAAGTTAATAAATGGTCCATAGGAGAATTACCAAATATGTTTTGGGCACCGAGACTCATCATTTTAATCCAATCAACCATTTTCAAAAAGTAATCCTTATTGACAGAAGTACGAGACTCATCATGACCACGAAAAGCATGAGTTTGAAATAAAAGAAATCTCACAACACCCAATATCAAAGTGAGACAGCCCAAATATTCTTCTTTCTGCTTCTTGGATCCTCTGGACATCACATGTGCCACGCTTTGCCTTTGGTTTTTTAAAATCCTCATAATGTTTTCTAGCTTTATTATGCTAGCTATTTACTTTACCAACATGCTCATTAAAACATGCAGTTGCATTTTTCCAATTAGTAAACCGCTTATTTGTGAACAAATCAACACCAAAATTATCAAGTCTTGGTTGCTTGAAAAGATAGCAATAAAAACAGAAGGCGACATCTTTAGCAACACTATATTCCAACCAATTGTAGCTGCTAAACCACTAGTCATGAAAGCTTATAGGTCGATTTCCTTCTTTTTTTGGATATGCATGACCAATTGGTTGATATGGACCCTTTAGCAAGCATTCTCTTCTAACAGCATCCCTAATGTTTATATGGAACGTGTCAATTGGTTTCCGAAGCCAAGGATTTGCAACTATGTCAGCCAGATTAAGCTCTAATACCTCACGGTCATGGATAGGAGCTTCTTGATCGTTACTAGCTAGCTCCAGTTCCCATTGTTTCTTGAAGATTTTCATTGGAACTTGGTTGTGATATAGCTGGTGTTATTGTCGATTGAGAAAAACATTCCAATGTTTGAGCTGTTTTCATCCTCTATCTTTTAAAATGAACAACGAGTATTATCACTAGATTTGCAGCCTACACTCATACACAAATGACATATTACTACACCTACAACATACAGTCCTATATCTCCTACATCTAGTGATCTACATACACATTACACATTTACACATACATAATACATTGACTGGTTAGTGCCACTGGCTTAGCTCATCTGAGGGGAGTGAGGACGTGAGGTGAACCCACTGAACCGGAGCACCGAGCACGGAGGAGGAGGCTTGCCGGGGACTTGCGTCGGCCTGGACTGGGGTGGGCGACTGGGCCCCGCCGCAGTGGCCAGTGGGGGGAGCAATGAGTGAAGGTGCCGCCGCGTAGGGCTGGTGTGACATCCTCTATTTTATCGTAAACTTATGAAAACCTTTGGGAAAATTTTAAAAGAATTCCAGTAATTCTAGAAGCCATCATTTAGCCACCCCAAATTTCAAGAACAAATTCCAAGGCTAGCTTATGATTCCATGAACTGCTGCTGTTTTGCCAAGAGCTTCTAAAACCCATCAAATAATGCGCAAACGAGAGAGTCTCGTGCTCAAATTTGGACTTACCCTCCAAATTTCAGCCCCATACTCCAAACGAAACTCCGTTTTCTTGCTAAACAAGCCTAATTTCTATCCGAATCCTATCCGAATTAGAATTTTAGTCCTGATCCAGCCCCTCTTGACCCTAGGCCCAGCCCAAGTCATCCATGACACTATAAATACCCCCCAAGACACTCCCCCAACACCCCATCGCGAAAATCGGCAGATCCAAAACCCTACCCGCCAAAACCCTAGCCGCCGAGACACTTTTCAAGGGATCCCATTCTGTGCCGTGCCTAACCCTAGTTTAGATGGCACCATGGCGTAGAGCTTATTGAGATGGTCTAGATGGATATATGCTTCACCTATTTTGGTGAAAAAAAATAGAGTAGATAAAGCTCGCCAATG
Source organism: Raddia distichophylla (assembly GCA_005191435.1). Lineage (NCBI taxonomy): Eukaryota > Viridiplantae > Streptophyta > Magnoliopsida > Poales > Poaceae > Raddia > Raddia distichophylla. The sequence continues at coordinate 1,162,742 of SPJY01012851.1, forward strand.
TTCGTGCCGCGCCGCCGCCTCAACCACCGCCTACATCGCCGCCGGCCTACCGATCCCGCTGCGCCGCTGCGGCCGCCGCAGAGTCAGCGCCGCCCGACCCCCGTGCTCCCCGTGCATCCGTAGCCGCCTCGCGCCAGCTGCGTCTGTGCGCCCGCTAGCTGCCGCGTCCCCGCCGCCACGCGTCGCCCTCCCGCTGGCCGCCACCACTGCGCTAGACTCGCCTTGCCACGCGTCGTCGTCGCGTTGGTCATCGCCATCAGCCAACGCTGCCACGCCGCGTGTCCTTTTCCGCCCGCGTGCCGCCTCCCGTGTCGTCGTGTCGTGCGGACGCTTGCGCCCGCCTCCGCTCCGCTGCCACGCGTCGCCGCCATGCCGTTAGCCCGAGCGTCGTAGCCATTCAGCGCCTGCCACATGTCCCCGCTGGCCCGCGCTGCTCTATCGCTCGCTCAAAGTTGCCAGTTGGCCGGTTTGATCGGTTTTTCTTCGGTTAATCTGGTTTATTTATTTCTAAAATTTCTGTTTTTCTCAAATATTCTAGGAATTGTTCCGGGAGCATCTGAACTCCAAATTAGTTGATTCTAGAGCCATTAAATCAAAAAAATAGCCTAGAATTTTTATATTTTATTAAGCTCTATGTTTTGTTGATTGTTTTGTTGTTCTTATGCATATGCATCTATGTGTAGATCGTACGTATGCAAACTGCTCGGGAGGGTTTCAGGAGCAAACCAGAGGAGGTTCACAAGATCAATAGTACTACCAAGGCAACATAGATTGCATCTTGCTTCCCTAGTTTTCAAAACTCACCCTTTATTGTTTTTATTTATTTACCTCATGCATAAAATGATGGGAACGGGTGGAAACCTAATATATTCACACTTGTGCATTTAGTCTATTTATTGTTGCGTTTGTTATTTTCCTAGCCTATCCTTGTGCATAGTTGTTAGTGCTTGTGGGTGTTAGTTGATTTGGTTATTTATCATTTAATTAGTCTTGTGATTTGATATGGTTGGAGCACCACGCGGATCGCGGCAAATCTCAACGGCCATAGCCATCGAGAAAGCCGTAAAAACCGTCGAGAAAGGTCAATCTCGACGGCTGGTCGTCAAGATTTGGCCCTCGAGACAACGTGGTCGAGAGAGATGACCTATCTCGACTGCCTGGCCGTCGAGATTGTCTGTCTCGACGGCTTCAGACCAGCAGTTGAGAGAAGGAACCTTGCCAACGCGACGCGGGGCCAACAATAAATAGGCCGCGTGCTCAGCCAAGCCTTATTCTCGACGGCCATAGAAAGGCCCTCGAGAAAAACTTATTTGCAGGAAAAAACATTAAAATTTTCTGCATCTGTTGCTGCACCCTAAAAATCTTAAAATAATTCAACTAAAAATTTCAATCCAAGTATTTATAAATAACTATAGAGCTGAAACTCTTCAGTATAACAGTGAACAAAACTAACATTAAACAATACTGTATATAAATAATCCATATAGTTTCAATGTATAATATCATCCAGTAATTGAATAAAACGAAAAAAAACATGTTTGCATTATGAGAAAAATAACACCAATGTAGGCAATATTGCTTACCCAAAAGATGGTTGTATTCCCTATGACACAAAAGCATCACAACTTTTTAGTTGGGAAAAAATATGTGTTGCCTCATAACTAAAGGTGTAGGAATTGTTGAACTTGCAACACCTTCTCTTTTTTTCTGCAAAATCCATACACAAACAAAGTGTCATGTTTCACATATACAAGCATGTCAAAAGTATATAATTTCAAACAGCCAAATTATGTAATTGCTTGCTGATACAGTTTAATCCAAATGAAAATTTCATATTCAATAATCAGCAATATAAATGAGTCCATGTCAAGTCCTATGTAATATTAAGAAGATGACATAATCTGATGTGCTACCTGGATCCATGTTACAATACTATGACAATCTTGATATATCAGAATCAGCTGGATCCATATTGCAATTAGACTTCAGTCATTTCATAGACCAAAAATATATTGAAACAAAAGCTAAAACATACCCATGAAACGTCTGCATGGTCAGCGTGTTAAACAGTATGCATGTTTATACGGCAACATTTTCATCTGCATGAAAGGCTAAAAGTAGCTAGCATGTTAAAACCAAAACCAATCTCCAGTGTGTTCCGAGCTATATCCTGCATAGATACATGCATATATGTATGTATGGCCAGCCAAAATTACACCGCGTGTTATAAAAGAACACGTTGGTTAAGGCTAAAATCAGTCCATGAATATGGGCTAGGGCCATATAAAAAGATATGCATGCTTCTTATTGATCTTCAAATTAACTGAGGTCAGCATCAATAAATTTAGGCCCAACGAAAGAAATTTGCATGAGCTAAAATTTGATGCATGGCTCAAGGAAAGTAGCATAGCCTAAAATTTGGTTAATGGTAATGGTCATCAAAACGGCCAAACCATCAAATTTGCGCATATGCAATGATAATGAATTAAATCATTATTATGCTTAGCGCATTATATCGCTCAAACGACTAAAAAAATAATTAGTAGGATATGTATACATGTGCATGGTCAAAATAAATTTTCATGTGCGACTCAACATATAGAGTATACATGTGCATGATCTAAAAAAATAAATTTCGTGCACAACTCAACATATAGAGTATATTCATGCGTGTGTGGTTAAAGAAAATTCCCATACCAAGCTCTATATAGAGTACACACATTTTTGTGCATGACTAAGATAAATTCTCATGAAGGATAAAGAAGGTTGCATCCCGACCGAAAATTAATAAAAGGTCAAATCATATGTTTATATGCATGTGCGTAGGCTAGCATATACATGCCTAAAATATGCGCGCATAAAATGTTGCCTAACGTAACAATATAAAATTTGTCATTATATTACCATGGGAAAATTGTTATACACATCAAATTAGGATGCACTCATAAAAGCATTCCAAAATATTTGACTCATATATTGTGCTAACCAAAGTAGCATAAAATTTAAATTGTGATGCCCCCCATAAAAGCATCCAAGTTACTAGTCATCCATGACGCTAGTAAAACAAAATTAAATGGAAAAGTCTCCGACAAAGCATCCGTCATCGACGCCCCG